>VDFB02254833.1:425557-448274 GCA_007258455.2 Sequoia sempervirens
TATTATGTCATCAACATACACTATCACAATCATGATTTGATCTCCCTCAACCTTGAAGTAAAGGCTACTATCTACAGTACCCTTTTTAAATCCCTATTGCAATAAGTACTTTTCCAATCTTGCATACCAATCTCTATGAGCCTGTTTGAGTCCATACAATTCCTTCTTCAACCTGAAGACCATATCAATATCATCTGATAATTGAAAACCTTATTATTGTTCAATGTGCACCTCTTCTTCTAACTCATTGTTCATAAATGCAGACTTGACATCCATCTGATATACTTTGAAGTCTTTATGTGTTGCAAAAGCCAAAAACATTCTAATAGCTTCCATCCTTGCCACCGGAGCAAAACTCTCTTCAAAATCTATTCCTTCCACTTATGAGTATCCCTTACACACAATTCTAGCCTTATTTTTACAACTTTTCCATTCTCATTTAACTTGTTCCTAAAAACCCATTTAGTTCATATCGCATTCTTGTTTGCTAGTCTTGGGACCAATTCCCAAATCTGATTCTTCTCAACTTGTTCCAATTCTTCTTTAATAACTTTGATCCAATTCTCATCTTTTCATTCCTTAGTTATAGTTTTAAGTTCTACCTCTAAAAGAGAAAAATTTTACCTGTTCCTCTATCATGGAAAATTTTCATCTTGTCAACACACCTTTGATCTTATGTCCAATGATTTGATCTTCAAAATAATTCTTCTACACATACTTAGGAATCTTAGGGATATTTTCTGAAGCTTCTTCCTCTTCCACTGCCATCTCTTTTTCTTTATCCTCTTATTTTTCTTCTTCACTACAAGGGGGTTCATTAAATTCATATCCTTCTATTATCACAAAAAATTGATGTGGTTCTCCATCCACTTTTTCACTTGCATTTTCAAAAATATGCTTCAACCTTTTATTATAGAATTTGTATGCCTTTCTTTTTAGTAGAGTATCTAAGGAAGATTCCTTCATCAGATCTTGCATCAAACTTTCCCAAGTTTTCTTCATCTCTCCTAATATAACATTTTCGTCCAAACACTCTGAAATATTTCACATTAGGAGGTTTTCCATACCATAACTCATAAGGAGTCTTTGAATTGTTCACTCTTTCTTGTCCTCTGTTAAGAATGTATACTAAAGTATGAATCTTTTCTCTCCAATAGAAATCTGGTAGATTTGCTTCCTTCATCATGGTTCTTGCTACTTCTTGAACTATCTTGTTCTTTCTCCACGACTCCATTCTGCTGAGGAGTCATAGGAGCTGATAATTGTCTCTTTATTCCATGATCTCACAAAAAATATTAAACTCATTGTTGGTGAACTCACCACCTGTTAGACCTTAAGCACTTGATTTTCAAATCCGTTTGATTCTCAACCATATACTTAAATCTTTAAAATTATCTAGAGCTTCTGATTTTTCTTTGAGAAATATCACCCAAGTAATTCTAAAATAATCATATATCAATAACATAAAATACATTTCACCATGAGAGCTTCTTATTATAGTAGGTCCACATAGATCTATATGCACCATCTCCAAATGTCTTGTAGTAGAATATTCTTTAGTTTTGAACCTCTTCTTTGTTCTCTTTCCAATTTGACACTCTTTGCAGATTGCATTGATAGGCTTTGTAATCCTTGGTAGATATCTCATATCATTAGTAGAGTTGATCTTCACTAGGTTATCAAAATTGATGTGACCCATCCTTCTATGCCATAGCCAACTTTAATTAATTTGAGACATAAATCACTTAACACCACCACCTTTTAGTTGATAAATATTTACTTCTATAATTATTCCTACAACAACCAAAGTTTGGAGCTTCCTTTCCTAATCTCACAACCATTATCTTGAAACACCAAATTGTATCCTTTGCTATACATTTTTCCCACATTGAGAAGATTATGCCAGATAACCTTGACATAAAGAACATCATCTATTTTGTGCTTTCCAGGACATCCAAATTCCCAATACTCTTAATTTATCCAAATTCTATCACTTTCGTCTAAACATCCTCTTATCCAAGTTAATTAAGTAATATTACTATTATTTAATTAATACCCTTAATTCTGCCAAATCCCTAAGGTATTTAATTAATAATTAAATACTTTACTCTTTTAATCCTTCTTTCATCAAATAAATTAAATAAATAATATATTTATTTAATTCCTCAAATGTCATTTTCATCTAATCCTAATCCATCTCCTAATTTCTTCATTAGGGATGTGCACATGCCTAATCCTTGATTAGGATGTGTCACATCCTCCAACTTTTGCAAGCTGGCTTCTAATCCTCATTTATTCCCCACTACCGACACTAATCTTTAATCAGTACTTTGTCAACTCTTTCCATCCCCTTGCTGACTTTAATTTTATTCACCCTAGGCTCCTTCTTTCCCCATGTGAATTTTAATTCACATTTTATTCCTTCTAGAATCCCATTTTCCCATGCACCTTCTAGAATATTTAATTTGTCACATCAAGTCACATGTGACAAACTCCCACCTTTTAAACATTGTCTTATCCAATTGTGATTCTTTTCCAATCATCAGGAATTCTTTTTAATTCACTTTTATTCACCCAAGATTCTTCCCATCTCCCAATGTACTCTAGCTGTACTTGTCCTTCCTCCACCCCACATACCTTTTGGCCACCTCACTTACACCTCATCTCCTCTTAGCCACTTCACTATCCACATGTCAAAATGTGAGGGCTTGTGAGTTCTCAACTCACCATAGCCCTTCATCTTGACCTTGTTGGATGAATTTTGACCATTGAATTCTCTAGAGAATTCAAGGATCTTCTATAAATACCCCCTCCTTAAGGGCATTTTGGAAGACTTTTGATTTGAATAACTACATGCTACCCATTTGCTTTCTCAAACACTTAGTCATTTTGCAACTACATACATTTTGTGCACTCATCTAGCCTTCAATTACATTCACTTGCATTTACATCCAAGCACATAGTAAAATCCTCCATTTTAGCCACATCAAAAGCCATCAAGGAGCACACATATCATTCCAAGCAAGGGCCAATCAAAGGGACATCAACAGCAAGGAAGGTAAAACCATTTGTGTCTTGTGTTATCTATTTTCCTTATTGTTTTGTCACTCTCTTTTGGCTAATCTTGAGGTGTCCTTGGTTTTCTTTATCATTCGTATTTTGAGTTATTTATGCACTAGAATAGGATAAATTCCAAGGTATACACTTAACAAAACCAATTGAACCTTTCCATAAATATTAGCATATGTACCATCGCCAAAACTTAACAATACCACAATCATACTTTTGAGGTTTAAAAATTACTCTTGTCACCTATCATATGATTTGAGCATCCACTATCAATTATCTAGTAGTTTCTCTCCTCTCTTGCATGAAATAAAGTCACCATAGTTCCTTCAATATTGTGACCTATTTCCGGAGCACTTTCCTTTACACATCTTTCACGATTAGTATAATTATTTCCAACATTTAAAGCTATGAACAAGTATTCATCACTTTCATCATCAGGATAATATGATTCCTCATCATCATATACACCATTATCTTTTTCAACATAATAAATTTTCTTGAAAGATTTACCTTTATGATCCTTTTGTTTGTTATTTGTAACTTTGGACATTTAGAAGCATAATGACCTATATTTCCATAATTGAAACATTTAAAGGGTAACTTACCTATGTATTTACCAGTTCCCTTTTTCAATCTCCTTACAAAATTTTCTTCCACCTCATCAAGATCATTTGGATTTGATTCATCATACTTCTCTACCTTGTTAACTTTAAAATCAATTTCTTTACTTGTAGCATCCTTACCAAACTCTCTCAATTCAAGAGAAATTAAAGCACCAAACATTTGATCTCTAGAATATTGATCCAAATATGAGCTTCCTCAATTACAAAAACTTTAGAACTGTTAGATTTAGGAAGAGTTCTCAATACCTTTTTCACAACTTCACTTTCTTCCATATTACCACCAAGACCATTGATGGCATTAACAACTTCATCCACTTCGAGCATGTAGGCTATAATGTCTTCATCTTCTAACATCCTTAGGTTTTCAAATTTGGCTTTGTAATTATGTATCTTTGCTTGCTTGACCTTATCATCTCCTTCATAAATGTTCTACAACTTCACCTAGACCTCTTTGGAAGTTTGAGACTTATCAATTTCCCAAGTTTGGAATCTAAAAGACCACTCTGGATAGAATTCCTTTCTTTTTCATTATTCTCATGGTCCTTGACCTCATCATCACTTGTTGGACCATTAGCAGGCATAGTATATCTAGTTTCAATTGACTTCCAAACACCAAGCCCTAGAGAGACAAGAAACGCTTCCATCTTGGTGTTCTAGTAAGCATAATGCATTTCATCAAACATAGGAGCTTTGACACCCTTCCTCTATGCCATCTGGATCTACCTCCAGTGGTTAAGATTCTTCCAAGGAACCACATTGTTGATACCAATTGTTAGACACATAGGACAACTGAGAGGGGGGTGAATCAGTTGTACATTAAAATCATCAAACCCTCATTAATCCTTAAACCCTTATTAACTTTTAGATCTTCATTAAACATCAGGAAAAAGTAAACATATGAAACACAATAACACCATACACAAGAGAACACCATATTTTTGTGGAAAACCCTAATTAGGGAAAAACCATGATGAGGATTAGCTCACATATATATGAATAGAAACACCAAATAACATAGGCTCACTACTAGAAGGGCTCATTACCCAAAAGAGAAGTAAGGCTCATTGCAAAGAGCTCATTGCCCAAAGGACTCATTGCCCAGAAGAAAGAAGAATAAAAGAAGATTGTTATAGAGAGATTCACTATCTTAGAGCAATAGGAAAAATCCACCACTACAACTTTTCACCATTTGTAACCTTTGGCTCACTACCTCTAGTAGGTTTATGCACACTAAAAATGTAGACACCTTATGCTCACTGTATCCAATATCCTTAGGCGTTAAAGCTCACACTCAGATCTCAATATCTAATCACATCCATATTATTTCACACCACTCAACATACCACACAACTCTTCAAAAATTAACCTTGTATACATATCTCCTTTGTGACCTAAAACTTCATTAGGTCATCCACAATAAAATGTATGCAACTCAAATGTGCAACTAACAAATAGGTAGGCACCAAAAACTTCCATGGTGGGAAGAAGTGAAGGTGGACCACACTAAGGGTTAACCAAGACCCAAATCTATATTGACACGCTTCACCAAGCTTCCATAAACAACAAATAACCTCCATAATTAGCACTAGCATGCTAGGTCAGCCAAACCTACACTAACAATAACAAGAAACCACATACATGCCTCTCCAAGTCCGAAGAAAACATGCAGACCACACAACAACACTCCACACCATCCAAGAATATTCAACATCATTATAATATCTAACATCACTAACACAACCACCTGAAACTAAAGAACACATTCATTATGTGCAACTAGACATATTGCCATAGAACACAACTTATGAATCCATGATTGCGGAGTAGCTAAACATTAAGTACTCCAAGGAAAGATAGTTATAGGAAATATGAGCATGTTCCCTAATCCACAAGACAAGAAACAACAACACAGAGAAATGCTATGCAATTCCATTTCTCCTAGAAAACCTTCTTCACAGGAAAACACATTGTCAAACACATCTTCCATTGTTGCATGATCCATAACTTGAAAATCTAGATATAACACCTCTAAACAACTCTAATTATCACATTTCTACCATACAATCATATCTTCAACCATGAAGAAATGTGGAACACATCAAAAAATACACCACTATCACACTACACACTCTTTATATTAATTTTCTCAAAATCACTTGGAAACCAAGTGAACATGTTGCATCAACAACACCAAAAACATCTCATCAACACATCCACAACATCTACAACACCTCCTCAATAAAAAAAACACTTTCTCATCACAACCACACTAGGGGTTGACATCAATATCTACAACACCACAACTCATCATCACATCCATACGAGAGTTGACATGAATGAAAAAATTGATGACAATATAGTGAAACACTCTTCAACAACTCCAACAATCTCCACTCACTAGGGGTTGACATCAATGAAAACACCAACAATCTCCAACACCCCAACTCTTGATTCCCGATGGCAGTAACATTGTCATTTTAATTTTATTGCCTAATAAAGCATTTAATTGCCTTGCTTTGCATTAATGGTGCTTAAATGTGTTGGTTAATTTGGGGTTTTGAGGGACAATTGCATTGTTTTATGTATCATTTTAATATTGTAATTTTGAAGTATTTGTGTACTTTGCATTTTCTTTTAAGTTTTTTCATAAAACAACCTTGCTTTTGTGAATTTTTTTTCTTGTTTAGCTTAGGTGTGTTCACATTCATGTTTTTGGTTTTCTTTGGTGTGCTTGATATGTTTTCATTTCAGTGGTGTGTTTCCACTTTGTGATTCTTCCACACAATTCCTAGGTTAGTCTCAAAATTCCATTCAATTTGGTGGTTATTTTAGTTTTTCTCGTGTTTTCATCACTATATGTGTTGTCTTTGTGTTTTCATTCCACTCAGGGTTCTTTCTTTCTTTTTTTTCTCCTATCTTGGTTTTCATTGGACTTTTTCCATTTTTTGTTTTGTTCTTTGTTTGTTTCTTCATTCTTTCCCTTTTTAATTGTTTCCCCTTGCCGAATGTATTCATCACACCTCATTAGGTTCTAGATTTCCCTTTCAGTCCTTTAAAAGGCATTCCAATTGACCCATGAAACCTAATGACTTGCACTTCACATTCAAAATTTCACTAAGTTTTTTGATCATCAGATGTCGGGAATTCTCTCTAACATTTATTATAAGGTTTCATAAAGGTTAAAACTCATCATTGACTCCCAAAAACTAGTTCCCAACATCATTAAGACTTTTGGTAGTCAGATATTGGATGTGCTCTCTAATGATTAACACAATACCCTTTAAACGATAAGAGCCATTGCCAATATCCAATTCTCAAAGTCAAAAATCAAAACACCTGGTCCTTGCAGGTTTCACTTATTGGGAATATTCATCATTGTAGACATGCAAAATTGGCATTATGCATTCGATCAAATTCACACTCGTCCATTCATCAGGGTAAATCAGGTTCATTTAATTCAATCTCCTAAGGTCATTCACTTAAATTGAATAAATTAACTTTATTTAATTTAAGCCTATCATTCCCTCTTTGATTAAATAAACCAATCATTTATTTAATTAAATCTCAAATCATCATTCATCGCCCTTTGATTTTATTTAAATCCCTAAATCAAGTCAAATTGGTCAAATCATCCTAATCATCATTAAACTAATCTAACCATGATTAAATGCTAATCCTAACCACTTGCATCCTCTAGATATCCCCACTTGCACAAATAAATCAATTTATTGATTTATTAAATCAACATTTCCACTCAACATGGCATCTTCCCTCAAATTTGAATTCAAAAACAAGTGGACATGTACACCCAACAAAACATTTATGAGGCCTTACATGTCTCTTACATGTCCCTTGCACAAGTCAAACTCAACATTTACTCACAATTTCAAATTTGAAAATTTCCCCTGTTGGGCACATTTCCGAAATATTGCACATACCTCATCCTATGGCAAGTTGACAAGTGGCCTTATCTTATTGGCTTGTTTTTTATCCCACATTGTTCTCTCATAAGAATTCCTTCAACTTGAGAATCTTTAAATAGAGATCATCTCCATTTATCAAAACCTCCACAACTTCATCCACAAAGCTTATGCAAAGTCATTCTTTTCAAGAGAACTGATTTTTCCCACCATCATCATCATTGGCATTATATTATTTAGCTTATCTATCAAGGATTGGGAAAAAGGGATATTTTCTACAATAGCACCAATCCAATATGGAATAGAGATAGATCTTGTTTGCTTCTTTCATGTTTGTAATTGATTTGTTTATAAAGCATGATGTATTATTCCATAACTGATGACCTTTCTGATTTAGTTAATTAAAAAGAGGATTAGGTGATTTGACCTTTTTTCTTTAGATTTAAAGATTAAACTAAATAAAAATGGAGATGAAAGATGATAATGATTTAGTTAAATAAATATTTGATTTATTTAGCTAAGGGTGATAATGATAAGATTAAATTAAATAAAGTTGATGGCTTTTAGAAGATTGAAATTGATTTACCTGATGAATGGATGAATGTGAATTTGATTTATGAATGAGCGGATGAATATGGACTAAGTGCATAATGCTAATTTCACGTGTCTACATTTTTCCCCTCTTTGAAGCAATGTACTTAGACACGTGAAATTAGCATTATGCACTTAGTCTATATTCATCCGCTCATTCATAAATCAAATTCACATTCATTCATTCATCAAGTAAATCAATTTCAATCTCCTAAAAGCCATCAACTTTATTTAATTTAATCTTATCATTATCACCCTTAGCTAAATAAATCAAATATTTATTTAACTAAATCCTTATCATCTTTCATCTCCTTTTTTATTTAGTTTAATCTTTAAATCTAAAGCAAAAAGGTCAAATCACCTAATCCTCTTTTTAATTAACTAAATCAGAATTAAATCTAATCTAATGCTAATCCTAATCACTTGTATTCTCTAGATTTTGCCATTTGCACATATAAATCAATTTATTAATTTATTAAATCAACATTTTCCATCAACATGGCATTTTTGAGGAATATTCCCTCAAGTTTGAATTCAAAATCAAGTGGACATGTACATCCAACAAAGCAATTAATGAGCTCTTACATGTCCCTTGCACAAGTCAAACTAAGCATTAACTCTCAAATTCAAATTTGAAATTTCCCCCGCTTGGGCACATTTCCCAAATCTTGCACATCCCTCAACCTATGACATGATGACAAGTGGCCTCTTTTCATTGGCTTGTTTTTTTATCCCACATTGTTCTCTTATGAGCACTCTTAGCATTTGAGAATCTACAAATAGAGGCATCATTCTTCAACCAAATCCTCCACAACTCCACAAATCTACAAAGCTTATGCAAAGTCACTCTTCATTAGAGAACTAATTTTTCCCATCCATCATCTTGATCATCAACATACCATTTTCATATCATTAGCATTATCAAGGGTTGGGAAAGGGCTATTTTCCACAATAGCACCAATCTAATATGGGACAGGTTTGAGCATGCTTAGTCTTTTGGTATTTTCTCACTTTGCTTACTTAGCATGATTCAATATCTCATATGGATGCTTGATTTGTTGTATTTGATGTGGCATTATTACTAATGTTCATTGAAGTTGAAATATTTGCAGGTTTAGCAACCACAATCACTAATTGCAATTGTTTAGATTAAAGGATAAATTATATCCCCACTCCCAATTATCAAGACTGTGTTCCTAAAAAGGAAAACTACCTCAAAATATTCTAAAGATAATTTTCTTCAACCTTCTATGATAAAAAAATTCTCTTTAGGACTTACTAATTTTAAAAGAATATGATATATGTTATTTCTTATTGTCGAATCTTGATAAAAACTTGACTCTTTTTTGATAAACTTTCAGATGTCAGTCATTAGATGTTTACCCCAACAATTATGGTTTAATAGAACAAGAAGTAGGGATATCTACAAACTCAGACAACCAATACTTCAAGCCAGTTTTGACATATCTTCCAAATGTCAATGTTCAAGATGTTTTCTTTCAAGATAATAAGCCTTAAATAGAGCGATTAATAACATTCTTAAGGCCCAATCCCCGACATAATGGAATTTTTGGAAAATATGGATTTAAATGTCTCTACTTTGTAATAAGAAATGAAATAACTTGACTTCATGATCTGATAGGGATATTCTCTCAGATTTAAATATAAAGTTGGGTTTTCTACCTTCTAATGGATGGTATACAATGGATACCATCCACCTTCAAAGATGTTCTCTCCATACATGGACATTGGAAACACTAATTTGGGACATGTGAACATGAATAATTTTTTAAGGAGAGTCCACATGAGGAAGATATAATTAATGGCTACATCCTTGGCCAAATCATGATTGGTGGAGAAAATAAAATTTCTTATTTCAGTGCAATCTCTTAAGTTAGTGTTGACATGCGTGCAACACTATGATCAAAGACAAAGAAAGATCATGAGACCTTTAGGAGAAGTAACACTAGATATTAGTTTAGATATGATTGAAAGGGTATTTGGAATCCCTACCTCCCAAAGTATGAGGCCATTGATATCTCTAATGGATTATCTCATTATGAAAAGAAAAATGTGCCATGCCTTAACTTCATCAACAATCAAGTCCTACTGAACCCAACTAAGTTGGCACTAAAGATGGCCAAAGTGCAACATAGAAGTGAGTTCAAGGAAGATTCCAAGGATCAAATCACACTTCTCAATAGGGTTGATGGCTTACCCCATTCTAAAGACTTCCATCCTTGATGTGCTACTACATCTTGACAGTTGCTTCAAAAAAGAAGATAGATTGGGCCACCATTATCAATGACACACTAAATGACTAGTTGTTATATGTTTTAAAGAGCACCAAGTTTTATATTATTTCTTATTTAGTGTATTTTCTTGCCTATTAGGAATTTTTTTCTAGATTGATAAGGGTAGGTGTTGAATTTCTCTTTGTGGTACATTGTCCTTAATGATAAAACTGATTGGTGATTGGTCTAATGATACTTGGTGCTCTTTGTGTTTAGTTTGGCATATTCAGTATTTTGTGGATCATGCTTTGGGTTGATGCATTTGGGTTCATTTTTTCATCATATATTGTGGTACTGATCATGTTGAGCTTCATGTGCAAATAAAAGTTATTTAGGTGGCATTAGTTTTCAAGTGATATCATGGAACAGTTGAATTCATTTTGATAGATTGACACTTCTTTATTGTACAAGTATATTATTTCAATTTTTCATTATCAGTTTGATCATGGAATCATTGACAAGATTCATTATGTCTTCATGGAATTCTATTGGTGATCTTCATGGTTGTCTCATAATTCTTTGGTATCCACAGTTATGATATATTATTTGGTACATGGATTTTTGGGTTGGAATTTTACTAATGCTCTTCTTGACACTTGAGTGTGATATTTCATTTGGAATAATTGGTATATATATACACTCTTCAATTGGTTTTTGTCATTTCTTATCTTCATGGCCAGATTAGTTTGGTGCATATGTTAACATGCTATACATATAGCTTCACAAGGGTTATTGCATTATACATGAGGTGGAGGTGTTTATATTGATACACAGTCAATCTTGTATCCTTGAGTTGGCTACTATAGCTTCATAATCAATGGTATTGCTTGGACTTTTCATATCATTTCTTACAAAGAGTATTTTGACATATACTTGGGCCTTCACATTTTACATGGATTCACATTTCATATTTACTTATATCTTGGCATATGGTTTATTTGTGATATAAGTTTTGGTAAATGCCTTGGTCGGCATTAAGCATTTCTATTTGTTTTTAAAGTGCATTAGCACTTAAGGCCAACAATATTCACTATGGTTATCACTTATAAAGTGATTGGCAAGGTGGAATTTCCTTAGGTTTTTTTATTGGAGGTCGACCATGTTTCAGGCTTATACATTGTACAATAGTTAATACATATTTTTTTAAAGACATGGGTTGTTGGCATATGTATTACACTTGATTTTCTTACATGGAAACAATAGTATTATTGTTACAATGAGTATGTTGACTATGTTGACTTGGAAAACATGTGTGGATTATGATTTGGCACTCATTTAATGTACCATTGTGTCAGTTACATGGATTCCAAAATGATTGTAATATGTTTTTTGGATTTCAAACTTCATTCATTTTGTTTTGGAGTTTCGATGAAGGGAGAAATAGGGTAAACAAAAGACTAAACCCTAGCGCCGCCATGCTGGAATTACAATTGCAGATTGAGCAAGTTTGATGTGGTATTCTAGCCTAGATTTTAGTTATGTTGGTCTTTGATGGATGGCGAGATAGTTGGTGGTCTTTGCTTGAGCTGGAAGTAGTAGTTTGGGTATTTTTTCATGAATAACTTCAAGGATTTTGTTTGTAGATTAAATCCACCATGATATAGGTAATATCTATGCATTATTTTGATCTTTCAAAGGTAAATCTGGTAAATGAGAAGTAAAAGAGGAAAAGAAAAATTTGTTTTAGTTTCAAACAATTTCTTAACTAATCTAAAACTACTTTGAACCTGAGTTTAAACTCAAGGGTTTCATCTCACAATGGCATTTCATCTTTATATCATTGATTTTCTTGATGGGTATCATGATTAGAGATCATTGTTCTTACCAGTTTATAAACTCTGGTTATTGAATACGGGTTTTCTTGTCAAAGATGAATAATTGTTTTACAAACATTGTATATATATATATATATATATATATATATATATATATATATATATATATATATATATATCTTTGCAAAAACACTTGAAAGAGTGAAGAGAGGAAATAGTCTGGACATAGTATTATTTATTGTGAAATCATACTTTAAAGAGGAAGAGTGGGCTCATATTGTTTTCATCCCTAATTGTATTATAGAGATTATTTTGAATTGGGAATTATTACAAAATTATTTTGTATCCTATTGTAATTTTATAACTGCAAAGAATTATTGCAGTTATAAGGTTTTGATGGGTTGCAATATCTTGAAAGTTTGATGAAGTTGGTTCTTTAGAAAGATTATGGAAGTTGGTGCTCCCTATTGTTATAGAGTTGGTGCTCTTTGATTAATAAAAGGGAAATTTTAGCGAGTGGTTTTTTATACCCCAAGAGGGTTTTTCCACTGAGGAAATATTTGTGTTATGTGATGTTATTTGTCTCTTATTCTATTTCATTTTAATGTGCTCATTCAGTCAATGCTTTGATACTTTGAAAGGTTCACATTTCAAAAGCTTGTCATGTAGAGTTAAAATTGTTCAAATCTATTTTTAAAAATCCTTCTGTTAAGAAAATTAAATTTGCATTGGGCAAAGTTGTAGTTCTGTTTCAAAAGCACATACAAGATTGTTCGCACACTAATTGAACAATATCATATGATGCTTTTAATATGAGTTGTAAATGTTAATCAAGTTTCATGTCAGTCTGATTTAAAGTGTTAATGTTCACTTCCATTAACAAGTCTGCCACATTGGGTTTAAATTAGTAAAAAGTTTCATTGTGCTTTCAAAGTCAAAAGTTAAAAAATTATATCACTTTGATTCACCACCCCCCTTTCAGAGTGAATCCACTTCCAACAGTAGGGTCTCTCTAGATGGGAGAAACAAAGATATATGAACATTATCCACAATTAGAGTTGGAGGCCAACAATAAGAACTATTGTTAGTGATGATGATTTCATCTATGCAATCATTAGAGATTTGGAGAATGGCTTTGCAAAAAGAATCTCCATAGAAGAAATGGTTGAGATGAAGAATTGGGGAAATCGGTACATGGGTACATCTAGTTCAAAACCTTCACTTATATCAAGGAGGAAAGATTCTAGAAATATCCTCTCAAATTGCTAAGATACCCTAGTGATAGGTTAATCTTGGTGGAGCTTTGCATACAAGTGGCCTAGATCTACAAAATGATTGTAGGAAAATACAAGTCAAGATATTCCTAGTGCAGGGGCACCATTGATCAAAGTTTGTCAATCAAGTGTGTTAAGTGCTAGGCTTTAGGAGCTTTGATAGTTATGTCTAAATAATGCCTATAAGACTATTTGATGTTTTAATAGGTCAAGGTTGATGGTTTCTAGGTGTTTAAGAGGTTTATTTTTTGAAAATTTCAAAATTGTGCAAAATGCAAAATTTAAAAAGTTGTAAAGTTGCCTTTCAAGGAAGGTAAACAACCATGTCTTTTGAAAGTTAGTTTGTGGAAGTTGTAGCAGTTATGCTTTGGTGTTAAACACTATAAATATCTTGTAGAACTCGAAGGAGAGGTGATTGAAGCATTGTAGAAGACTGAAACTAATAAAATTATGTTTTTACACCATTTTTGTATTTCCCTATTGTAGCAATAGATTGTACGACCTGTACATCAATTATTTGATTCAAATTTGTTGTGGTTTGAGTATTAGGTTGAGTTACCTTTTTTGAATCTGATTTGAAGGTTTCCTATTAAGTTTTGTGCATCTTATCATCAAATTTCTTAGACCAACCTGAGCTTGCACATTTGAGGGTTTGTGAGGCAATAAAATGGATTTTTGACCTATTCCTTTTTCTATAACCTCTATAACTTGACCAATGGGTCTGCATCACCAATAAAAATGTGTTGGAATGATAATTTTGTGCAAGGGAGGTCTAAAAAGACGTTGGGCATGAAGCCTTAGGCTGAAAGATAGTGTTTTCCAAGTGAATTTGAGTGATTTTGATATGCTAAAGTGAGAGGATGATTGGGGAAGAATTTTTTTTGGTTTGATAAAGCATAGAAAGAGGTTTTTTGTCTTGGTTGTGGTGGTGGCTAGTTTTTTTTAAGTTTGGAAATGTGTTTTCTAAGAAAACCCTAGTTTATGGGCATAAAAGGAAGGTTTTGAGTTTTGATGCTTTGTTGAAAGTTTTTTTGACAAAGGATTGTGGATTATTTGGTTTTGGAACATATGTATTGCTTCCCAAAATATTTTTCAAAGTTAGGAAGAGTTTTGAGGGTAGTCTCTTTGGAAAATAAGGCTAATTTGAGCCCTAAAAGGTGAGAAAATCTAGATTTGAGCAAATTGTTCGAAAGGAATCTAAGGTGATTTGTGAGTATATTTTTGAGTGTCAAAATGGGTCCCTAAAGTGGGTCAATTTGTGAACTTAAAGGGTGTGATTGTGAAGTTATACACGATTTAGTGGGTTTGCAATGCTACAAGGAAATAGAGGAAATTGGTTGAGATAAAATGAATTTGAAGACTTGGTGATCTGATAGTTGTTTTGTTGAACGATTTTTATTTATTTTTAAGTGTGTAGCAACCATCCATTCTCCTCCTAATATCCTTTCTCCTCCTCCTTCACCTCATGATTCAACCATCCCTTCTCCTTCACCTCTACATGAAACCCATATTCCTTCACTACATGAATAAGAAGAAGAAGTTTTGAATAAATATGAGTAGGAGAAAGATGTTTGAAGGGATTAAATTGAAAAAGAAATAAATAAATATGAGGATGAAAATGAAGATTCTCAATCTTCACATAAAATTGAGGTCATTCCCTCTCCCTAGAAAGAGGCAACATCCACCCTCCTAATATGGTTAAAACATACTATTTAGAAAAGGAAAAGAACATGTCCAAGAAGAGGAGGATTTTTCTATCCTTCTTGAATCCTTCCAAGAATTGATAAGAAGAAAGAAAAGAAAAAGAAGGATGTTCATGAACACCATTAACAAATAGGGTAACATACTAGCACAAGTTGTTATCCCTAGGACTAACAAGCTAGAATTAGACATGTTGCTTGAAGATTATTAGATGCAACAAATAAATTTGGGAGATCAAACTAGAGAAGGGGAAAAAATACTTACAAATGGTTGTTTCCATCATCCTCAATATGATGCAAAAGGATGAAAACACAAAAGAAGAGCTTAAGGCACAAGTCTCCCAACTTACTACCTATGTTAATCATTTCATTGGCCCCATTGATTTAGTTACACCTACTCCAATTTGACAAGATGCATTAAATAAGGATACTCAATGTCTAGAGATTGAAGGTCTCATTTTTTCTACAAAGGAATGGAGAGAAGACCTATAGGCATTGGGAAAAAATAATAAAGAAGGAAATAAAGGCATACCATTGTATTTGTGATGAAGTCATCCTGGATCATGAGATTAAGTCAGAAATAAATGAATACTTGTTGATGTGGGATGATTATATCCCAATTTCGTAGAAGATAAAGGAAACATCAATAAAGGAAATAATAAAGCCAACTATAATTGGAGAATCTAACTAGGATAAACCCAAAGAATGGTTGATGACTAGATAATTGAGGGTAAATTTTTTCAAGAACTGCAAAGATAAACTGATAAATAAAAAGGACTAGCTAATCAAGCTATGGTGAAAATGGAACAATTTATTGAGAATCTTGGTTGCACATTTTGGGAAACCCCATCCTTAGTAGCCTCTCCCACCAAGATAGGTGGTGAGCTCGAAGATTCCTTGCATAGTTTGGTTTTTGAGGGGTCTATCAATCAAATGATGCAGTGGAAGGTTGACATACAAAACTTCCAAGAAGAGTTGATGACTATTGATAAATTGTAAGAAAAGCTTAAAAGTTCCACTTTTTCACAAAGGATAAAGTTGTAGTACCATAAAGGACTGAACATGAATGACTTAAATGAAGTTGTTAATGCATTTTAAAAAAAATTCCTCTTTTAAGTGATAGTTTTGTCAAGAAATTTATTCCTTTAAATAAGTTGTAATAAATCAATGTACCCATCATCAAACTACTAATGTGGCATTGAATTTTTAGTACTTTTTTAGTTTCTTAGTTAGATACTTTTAGTTCTAGTTTCAGTTCATTTCTAGCTAGGGCCAATCACCTAGTTAGGCTCCAAGAGACTATTTTCAAATCCATAACTAATGGGACATATAATTCCTATATATTTTGGCTTTGTAAAATATTTTAATATTAGAAATAATTTTTCAATACAAGAAACATATACATTTTCAATGTGAAATTAATCTTCTAAATCTTATGAATAATTAATATGATATCAAAGGACTGCACCTATTATTTGAAGACATGTTCTTGATCATTGATGAGGGTATACTTCTTTACATATTTGGATTGAATAATTTAATGAGATCATTTATTTATTGGTAGTATTGAACAAAGTCTTGTCTCAAATATGTACAAGCAATATGGCAGTTTGATCTAACATGGCTTGAAAATTTAAATATTTCATTTTCCTCTTTGTGATTGCACGAATATTATATGTGATGGTGTGAATATTGATTAATGTGATATTGTTTTATTGATTTCCCCTAGAATATTTTTGAATTGGTGGATTATAAACTCATCATTGTCTATTAAGATTAATTTATTTCGTAGTTTCTCACCTTACCTTAATATTTATTGTTTGTTTTATTAACCAAATATTTAGATAGTTTTAAATATTCAAGAGCAAGATGAAATTCCAAATCTACTAAAGTTGATGTAATATTGGATAAAATATAATAAATCTAAGTTTTGTAAGGTTGTAAGCTATGTGCTAAGGATAGATCTACATTTTATTTATTTTTGCATGTTTTAAGAGTATATTTTTTGGAATTTTAGATTACAAAAGACCCATTGCTAACATATTACATAGACCACTAGGCTACCCATCATGGTCAAGACTTATCTATAAAGGAACTTTGGAGTAGAAACCCCTACTTTTCAAGAGTAGTGATCTATTGTTACTCAAAGTTGGTTGTGCTAAAACTATCATCACCAAAATTGGTACTAGAAGGATGGACTTCCTCAACCTAGACAATTTGGAAAACATCATTTCCTTCTCTTTTGAAAGGTACAAAAGAGTTCTCAAGTCCACCCTTGACAAAGGATACCACTTGAAATTATCCCAAAAAAAAGAAACAAAGTTATAAAGGGAAAAGCAGAGGTGAAACTTCAAATTCATGGAAAATCCACAAAATCTAAATATGCAAAACTCACGTGTAAGCCTTGCATCACCCCAAATTTTAACTATTTTGTTCCTTCCATTAAATATGACATCTTTTATAGTAGATGAAAGTTCTCCTCTAAACATTGTAGGACCCTTAAATGAATTACCTAAGAATCTAGAAATTTTTTGTCCATAATTCATATATGGGGAATCCAAAGCTACAAAGTATCACATAAGAACCTTGAAAGAAATTTGAAATAGAACAAAAATTGAATATCATGATGTAGTTTTCCAATATTTTCCTTAATCATTAGGATAATTTTCTTACTATTATTTTAACCTTCCTTGTGGAACAATCACAAAATGGAGGCCTTTAGAAACTAAATTTGTAAATCAATTCAAGATATACACAAACCTTGATATTTTGTACCATCAATTTGTACAATGCAAAAACAACCAAATGAACCAATAAGTATCTACAATACCAGGTTCCATAAAACATACAAAAGGTTAACCTATACATATATTATGACCGAAGTAGTTGCCATTTAGACTTATTTTAGGTCATTAGATCCTTTCACTAGTTTGTTCCTGAGAAGACTACCTAAAGCCAATTAGAACACTTTGGAATTTTTTTATAATGAATCTATTATCTTCTCACAACAAATGGATCCCCAAGAAAGAAACACCTTCGAATCATTACCTTTATTAGGCTTTCTTGGTGTGCATAACCAAATCCCTGCTATCAACAATGCCTTGACAAATTATACACCATTATTGAATCTAATCCCTAGTATGGTAAACTCATTTCCAAACTTACTATCATATTAACCTATGATACACTAGAATCATGCAAGTCCTATGATTATATATCTTGTGAATGGACATGAGGTGAACATTACAAGTGAAACAAACCAAAATTGGATACATTTTTTGAACAAAACCAGAGGTCGTCTTTGGATTTGGGACCAAACACTCAATTGACCTCAGAATAAGATGACATTAAGAAGACATTACCTTAAGTTACCAATAGGCTCAAAATTTTAAGAATGAACCTCTCACAAGGAGTTAATAAAAAACACAACCATAGTTGCAATGCTCAAAATAATAATTAAATTAATCATTGTTTTTAATTTAACTCCTAGAGACCAAATTGTCCTTGAATACTAGATCCATTATTGGAGGAGTTCCTAACCCTCTAGATAACAACAATATGGCTGTAGTCTTTGACATAAACCTGATGATGAATGGTTGTATATTTTATGAAACCTTAGACAATGTTGAAGCTACTTTCCCATAAATGTAAGAAATGTCTAGGATTATGTAGGTAAATCCACAATCTATACCAAACAATATGAACACCATGATGGTATATTATTATGATTTGGTTAGTGAGGGAAGTTCAAGTAAACCTATGGAAGAAGGTGAATTTACCTTCCCTTTTGAAAATGAGAATGAGCTAGAGTTTGTAGAGATACATGCTTTTGAACAAGGAAGGAACAACTTTAATTTGAGTAAGAAAGAACCACTTATTGATGGGATTCCCCCAAGGTCTGGTCCCACTCCTCCATATCCACATGTAGAAAATAACCCTATGACACCTAAATGGTCCTGTATACCTTGGAGTTTCCTACCGCTCTAAGTGTGCAAAATAACTAAGAAACATGAAAGACAAAACACCAAGGACACCTCAAGATTAGCCAAAAGAGAGTTACAACGAAAAAGAATGCAAATAAAATAAAACACAAACACTTTTACCTCCCTTGTTGTTGAAACTTCTTTGATTGGCCCTTGCTTGGATTGGTTGTGTGCTCCTTAGATGATGGATTAAATGACTAAAATGCAAGCTTCAATATGCAAAATGATGAACAAAGATGGTTGAATGATTGGAAAAGGCTTGAGCATTCAAATGGACAACATGTAGTTATGAGAGTGCAAAGTGTTGAGAATGCAAATTGGCAGCATAATGGTGCAAGATGGCTAAGTGTTGTGTAAATGCCCTTGAGGAGGGGGTATTTATAGGAGATTTTGAATTCTCTAGAGAATTCAAGGGTCAAGATTGATCCAACAAGGTCAAGATGAAGGGCTATGGTGGGTTGAGAACCCACAAGCCCTCACATCTTGACATGTGGAGGGTGAAGTGGACAAGAGGGTATGAGGTGGAGATGAGTTGTCAAAAAGGTACATGAGGTGGAAAAGGACATGCACCTTGGGGGATGAGAGGATTTCCACAAAAGGGATTTCTTGTCCCCAAGTGGGAGTGAAAGGGACATTTGAGGAATTTTGGAATTCCTCAAAAATCTACATGGGAAAAGGAAAGGTGGTTGGGATATAAATGTGAATTAAAAATTCACATTCATAAGATGATCTAGGAGGATAAAAGGTGGGTTCCAAAAGGTGGGACTTGGTCACATGTGATTGTGACAAGTCCAAGGTCATCACATGTGAAGATTGTGACAAGTCCAAGGTTCTAGAAGCCTTGGAAGGATTTGTGAATTAAAAATTCACATATAAAGGAGGGAATCTATGACAAATAAAAAGGAATTAAAAATTCCTTGGAGAATGATTAGGCTTAATTAATAGTAATTAGAGGATAATTAGGGGCTAATTAGGATTAAAAGCCAACTTGCAAAGTTGGAGGATGTGACACATCCTAATCAAGGATTAGGCATGTGCACATCCTTAATGAAAGATTAGGAGATGGATTAGGATTAGATGAAAATGACATGTGAGGAATTAAATAAATGTAATATTTATTTAATTTATTTGATGAAAAGAGGATTAAGGAGGGTAAGGTATTTAATTATTAATTAAATGCCTTAGGGATTTGGCAGAATTAAAGATATTAATTAAATAATAGTAATATTATTTAATTAACTCGGATAAGATGATGTTTAGACGAAAAGTGATAAATTTGGATAAACTAAGTGTCCAAATTTGGATGTCTACATTTTGCCCCTCTTTGAGATGGTGTTACGAAGTAGCATCATTTCAAAGAATATTAAAATATAGAACCTAGAAGAAGATGGTTAGATTGGAAAAGATGCCCCAGTCATCCAAAGGAGTGACTAGGAAGGGAAAAAAAAAGTGATGAAAATTAAGGATGAAGGATGCCCCCTCGAGAGGACATGCGGGTTGAAGAGAACACGTGTGTGCTCTCGAAATAGATGATGTGATGCAAGGGGAGATGAGGAAGATGATGCACGGTGATGGGGAAGAGAGTAAGTGATACAGAAATGGATGAAGCACAAATGGATTTGAGGACACAAGGTGATGTTGCCCCAGTCAAGGTACAAGCCAAAATGGGTTGATGATGGATGGAGGGTTGTCAATGAGGGAATTAAAGACCCCAGAACAACACGAGGATAGGGAAGGATACATCCCACTAAGTGGTATTGATGAGGGAAGGATACATCCCAAAACACCACTAAAGGATAGGGAAGAATACCTCCCAATGATGATGATGAAAGTGTTGTTGATGAGGGAAGATTACATCCCAAAACAACACCAAAGGATAGGAATGATAATAATGGATAATGATGATGATGGGTCAAGGCCGGGTATCACAAGACCTGAGAAGCAGGACCAAAGATGAGGGGATTAGATTATTCAAGCAAGTGGAATGGACGAGATTGACAGATAAGGATGAAGGATGAATGATGAATGGATGGGAATACAATGGGATATTAGAATGGAAACAAATGCACTTAAATGCAATTTATCATCTGAGCATCTGTTTTATAGCATCGTTCACAAGATACTGTGGTGAAGAAACCAAGGAATTATGTCTGAAATGCATGAAATAAACACAACAGACAAGAAGGCTATCCCAACACCCCAAAGTCACAAAGACCTTGGTCGGGCCAGGTATTGAGATAACTACAAGCACAAAAGGATGCCCCAGCATAACACAAGACCTCAGGGATCTTGGTGGGTACTACATGGGACAGCCAAGAAGACACAAATATAAAAAGAGCAAGATATGCCCCTATGTTGACCAATCAAAACACACCATAATATAATGGATTATGGCGGTCTTGACAAGTGATGATAGGGAGCTCAAATGATAAACAAAATCCAAAAGCATCAAAAGATCACAATCAATTTCAAATGTCCTTTGCCATAGGATCAAGGGGATAGGTGGGATTGATGAGGTCTGTTAGGAAGGATGCATCCTGTTGAGACCGAAGAGGATGGATACTAAAAGATCGTTATGACGCGGGATGTTCAAAATCGATTGGATCTCATGATACAAGTGGATCTCGTTTGTTAAGAACCAGCTAGATAAGGGCATAGCTTATCGACACACACAAGGAGACAAGACACAGACATGTAGACTAACACATCCTAGCTTAATCTAGGGGCTCAACAAAGATTGCCTACTTGAAAGCCAGAGCCCCCTCAGAGTTCAGCCGAAAGGTGGATGACTCCACTCAAGATGGAGACCTGATGGATAAAAGATAGGATGGACAAAAGGAGAAAGACCGATGATAGACGATAGAGGACCAAAGTGGACAATGAAGATCGATGATGGAACCCCGGGGGCGGATCAAATGATCGACCTTGCCTACGTGAAAACGCAGGGGCAACGTAGTTTGACGAGACCAAAGGAAAACAATGGATAAAGGATGATAAGATGATAGGACAAGTAGATAAAAAGATGGGACTGATATGACAAGATAGGATAGACCTAGTGGATTGGATAGAATGATGATGATCACATAAAGCTCAGGGATGGGATAGTTATCAAAGCATTAAAATGACTTGGGAGAATGATATGATAGATAGATGAGTGATGAAAAGTGATGAAGATTGCAAAGATGTGCAAGAGAGAAGTAGAGGTGATGACGATTAGATTAATGGCATTGGGTTGCATGGGGGGAGGCCTATAGCTAGATACCAATGACAAGGGATTGGGAGGTGGGATGAGATGGGATGAGGATAAAGATGAAAGATTAAATAAAGATATAGGATAGGGATGGGGGATGGGAGGGATTGTTTGGATGGATGGGAATATAAGGATTGGGATATGAAAGGGATGCTAGAATAGAGGGATAAGAAGATAAGGATGGGGAGATGGAAGGGATGCTATGATAGATGGATAGAGAGATGAAGGGATGTTATGA
>VDFB02254833.1:448374-477176 GCA_007258455.2 Sequoia sempervirens
GTACAAGTGGAAGGATCACCGACAACTTACCATGGAATATCCCAAATGAAACTTGAACTTGAAGAAACAACTGAAAAATGAACACGCCCAGGCAACACAAATCCAGACACCGACACCCAGCAATCCACACACAAGCTGCTTGGGATCAATCTTCAAAGCTCAAATGAAACTCTTAATCGCCAGAGCAATCAACAAGTGAATAAATGAAATTGAAATGACTCCTAAGAGGTTTCAAATCCACCCATTTACTCGTCTGAGCAAAGGTACCTTGGTCATTAATGAACGATAAGACGCGTCTGACAAATCCGAAAACCCGAGCCCAAAACAGAATTTTGGAGAATCTCAAGATACGCGGAAATCTGGATGGACACAAACTTCGCGGAAAGTCAGAACCCGGGAATATAACGAAGTTCAGGATTTTGGCAAAGTCCGGGAAAATCCGCTCGAACCGGAAAATCTCAGAATCGGGGAAAAACCCGGCTTTCGGAAAATCCAGCCAGAAACAGACAAAGAACTAGGGTCTGGAAAAATCCGCCGAAGCTGGAAAATCCCGGAGTTAGGTGAAAACCCAGATTTTGCTTAAAACTCAATTCTAATCAATTCAAGCCTCAAGACAAGAGCAAGGCCAACAAAACCAACATGTCAAGACCTCAAAAGAGCAAAATTAATAAAACTGAAGGTCAAAAGACATCCGAAAAGAGGGTCCCTACTCCAAGTGGGGCATGTGTGCAAAAAACTGCACAACAAATGGTGACTCTGCTGGGGAAATGCTCCTGAGCATTTCGAGGACAAACTGGAATCAAGAACCCAGAACTCATGGTATCAACTCAGACATCTAGCCACCACCCCCATGTTTAAACAAAGAAACTCCCAGTCATTCAAAGTTTCCTATACCAGGGTCAAAGTGTGTGCATATGTGTTCATTACCTACCCTTAGTTGCATCAGAAACCAAATTTGGTATGAAAAAGATATGTAAAGATTCATACTCTAAAAGTAACCTGGATAGAGCCTTGTTGCCAGTCAGGTGTCCATAGCCCCGACGAGGTTATCGCTGTGATTCTCCTGAACATAGCTCTACTGCCAGCCAGGCGTCCATAGCCTCGGTAGAGATATTCAGATCCCCTTGATAGGTTGAATTCAAATCTCTTGATTTTCAATATTTTCTCCTCTTTTTTTATTTTTTTGGTGATATTTCTTTTCCTTTTCACTCATTTCATTCAACCTGTGAACAGTGAAGTCCACACTCAGGGCTGAGAACCACAGTGGCACTAGAGCAGAAAATAATTTTTCACCTGTTCAGACCTTATAAGGGCCTTCTACAACTTCAGGCATATTAAGAATTAAAAGTGTAAGACCCCAATATATTCCTGTTCAAACTGACGAGAAACCCT
The DNA here is from genome assembly GCA_007258455.2 of Sequoia sempervirens. NCBI lineage: Eukaryota > Viridiplantae > Streptophyta > Pinopsida > Cupressales > Cupressaceae > Sequoia > Sequoia sempervirens. The sequence continues at coordinate 449,767 of VDFB02254833.1, forward strand.
TTGCCTTAGCATAAGGATAAGTGACATTGGGTAGAGAGTTCGTACCAGGGTGTCCTGGAAGGATGATTAAAGTTTGTAAGGGAAATATCAAGAACATCAGTCCCACTTTGTCACGATTGCTATACAGATGCACCCAAAGGTCCCAAAAAGATAAAGAACCAAGAGCAAGAGCAACGCAAACGAAAACAAACAAACCAAAGCAAACCTACTTTAACCAAAGCAAAAAAGACAAAGCAAAAGGGAAACCTACTCTAAACAAGCAAAACAAGCAAGGCAACCTAAACTAACTATTTACAGAGCAGCGAGCTGCAAACAGCTCAGGACTAGAAATAATGTTTCAAATACTGCCCATTGACAGGCAGTGGGATATCCTCTCCCGTGAGAGTCTTCAGACGGAAGGCATTATCTACAAGTATTTCAGCAATCTAATATGGGCCAAGCCACAATTTATCAAACTTCCCATGGTTCCCTTTCTGATCATGAGGTTTATCCCAATATAGGACAAGGTCAGAAATCCTGAAGGCTTTGACTTTAGCCCTCCTGTCAAACCATCTCTTGACTACCCCCTGATGTTTGGAAAAATTCTCGAGGGCATTGTCGCGTTTCTCTTCAAAGTGTAGTAATTCTGTCAACTTAGCCTCCCTTCTGTCCCCTTCATCATAAAACTCATTTATAAACTGTAAAGTTGGGATCTTGAGCTGGATGGGGAATACTGGTTCCAGAACATACACTAAGTGGTAAGGAGATGTTCCAATGGATGACTTAAGTCTGGTACGATCTGCCCAAAGGGAAAACCGAAGCTGGGTGTGCCAGTCTTTTAGGTTTCTTTCTAATAGCTTATGGATGACAGTCAATAGGTTCTTATTAGAGGACTCTGCTAGGCCATTTCCCTGGGGATAATAATTAGACGCAAACTTCACAATAATGCCATGATCAAAAGCCCAGTTTGAAAACTTTAAAGATGCGAAAGCAGGACCATTATCATAGACAACAGCAATAGGACATCCAAATCGATTAAGAATGGCTGATTCCAAAAAATCAATCACTACATCTGATGTACATTTCCTACAAGCAAAAGCTTCAGTCCATCTTGTAAAGTAATCAGTGATAGTGAGAATGTACCTGTGTCCTACAGAATATGGTGGGTTGATGGGACCTATGAATTCCATTCCCCACTGAGCAAAAGGCCTTACCTCAGTGACCGGTTGGAGCGGAAGCGCTGCATACCTTTCCCTCATTGTTGCAGTCTGGCACGTGTGACAGGTCCGTACATGATGGTGAACATCTTTGAACAGCGTAGGCCAGTAATACCCTGCCCTCAAAATCTGGTTTGCTGTGGCAATTGCAGAGCCATGACCAGTACCATACTTCTCGTGAAATTCATTTATCACCCTTTCAGCTTCTTGTTTCCCAAGACACCTCAAATAAATGCCTTCATGATTTTTCTTATACAAAAAAACTCCTTTCAACATGAAACCATCACTCTTTAACCTCAGGGCTCATCTTTGGACTGCATTAAGATGACCTGGAGGTTGTTGATTCAACAAATAATACACTATATCGTCATACCAACCATCAGGAGAAACCTCTTCAATATTATAGTTCTGAACAGACAATTCAGGGCCTATCTCAGCCATAGTCTGAGTGAGTCCTTGCCCTCTTACCAGCTTCATGGGCTGGATCTCAATGTCAAACTCTTGCAGCATGGTCACCCATTTAGCTCTACATTCCCCCAATTCATTCTGCATCAAGAGTAACTTAACTACAGAGTTTGGAACAATTGCATACACCTTATTTCTGAGGATATAATGCCTGAATTTCTTTACTGCTCTGACCAGGGCGTACGCCTGCTTTTCCACACTTGGATATTTCAACTCGGCATCTTTTAACGGTGCACTTGTAAAAGCGATAGGATGCTCACTTCCATCGTCATACTTTTGAGTTAACATTCCAGCACATGAATGATCCGAAGCAAATGAATAGATATAAAAGGGTTTGTTGTAGTTCGGACTTACCAATACTGGAGCATCAGCAATGACCCTTTTGATCTCTGCAAATGCCTCATTCGCTTCTGTAGTCCATTCAATCTTGGCATCTTGTTTCAACATTGCATTCAATGGCTTAACTATTTCAGCAAATCCAGTAATGAACTTTCTGATGAAGTTGATCTTACCAAAGAAAGACTTCATCTCCTTTTTGCTAGCAGGTGGCTGAATCTTTAGGATGGCCTCCACCCTCTCTGGATCTATAGCAATTCCCTTTTCTGATATGACATGTCCTAGTAGCTTTCCCTTTGTTACTCCGAAAATACACTTTTTAGGATTTAGGGATATGCCAAATTCTTTGCACTTTTGAAATACTTTGTGCAAATATGAGATGTGATCCCCTCTTACCTTTGAAAACACAGTCAGATCATCCATATAAATGATGGTACATTTGCCTATGATATCCTTAAAAGCAATATCCATAGCCCTTTGAAATGTGGCCCCTGCATTAATGAGTCCAAACGACATCCTCTTGTAGGAAAAGGTACCCCATTTAGTTGTGAAAGCAGTCTTGTGCCTGTCCTCATACTGGACCATCACTTGATTGTACCCTGAATAACCATCCAGAAAGGACATCATCTGGGATCCATTAACCACTTGAAGCACTTCATCCAGTGAAGGGACTGGATAGTTATCTTTTTCTGAAGATCTGTTCAAATTCCTAAAATCAACATAGAGTCTGATTTCTCCATTCTTTTTTCTCACTGGAACCAGGTTGGCCACCCATGTTGAATGCCTAACAGGAAATATGATTCTGGCAGATAGTAACTTCTGAACTTCTTTCTATATGAGTGGTTCCAACAATGCGTTTATAGGCCTCTGTCTCTACCTAAAAGGTTTAGCACCTGGCCTCAAAGGTATAGTATGAGTTATGATTGATGTATCATAAGTTTTCAAGTCTTCATAACTCCAGGCTACTATATCTGGAAAGCTGTGCAAGGCTTCAATTATCCCTTGTTTTTCTCCGGGAGTGCATACTTTGCCAATGAAAATATTCTTAGCATTATCTTCAGTTCCCATATTGTAAGTATCACACTATCCACTGATGGATTCCTTCTTGGACTCTTGTTCCTGATCTTTAATCTTATCCATATCAAAAATTCGTTCCAACTATACCATTCCCTGTGGAATAGTATTTGACTTTAAATTCATTACTCCTTCTAAATCCAGTTCTGCTTCCTGGAGCTTTGTCTCATCAATGATTTGAGAAGCAAAAACGTCTGTATTTGTGATAAAATCCAGGATATGCTTATAATCTTCAAACACCTGGAAGTTAGTAACATTATCCGGGACGGATGGCACAGGAGTTAATTCTACAGTGAATTTTTTCAATCCTGACAGAGATAAAGGCTGCAGAGTGCTTGCTGCTTGGGCCAGAGAATCTGCTGTTTGATTCCTTCGCCGTGGTATCAGCTGAATGTTGAAGGCATCAAATCCCTCAATAAGGTCCCATACTCTATGCCTATAATTAGTCATTCTCCTATCATGGCATGAATATTGTCTCCTTACTTGCTTGACTACTAACTCAGAATCTCCAAAAACTTGCAGAATCTTAACCTTTTTCTTAAGTGCCATAAAGAGTCCATGAATTAATGCTTCATACTCTGCTACATTATTAGTGCAATGAAATTAAAGCCTATGGGCTGCAAAGAAATTCTTACCTTTTGGACTGATCAGTTCAAACCCTGCCCCAGCTCCATGCTTAGACTTGGATCCATCAAACCTGAGAGTCCAACATTCAGTAGTGGTAGTCCTCTTCATCACATCTTTTGGATTAATATTGCTGGATAGTTTTTCAGATGACACAGACTTCCTTTCCTGATACTCTCCCTGATGATTATGTATATCTGTTTCAATCACCGGGGTTGGATTCATGCACTTCTGTACTTGTTCTACCGCTGTTTGGCATAAACAACACTCCAATTTTGAATGGGAAGCATTATGGACTCTACACCAATTGGGTAAGAGTAGTTCTTCGAAGCTTGTCCTTTTACCTAAGTGCATTTGATTTTCAACACACTGCTTGATGAATTCCTAAAAACTATCTAATAGACTGATCTGAGTATCTCCAGTTTCCCCTTCTTCTTCCATTGATTTTGTCAAAACAGTAACAGGGCTGAATCCTTTTTCTGCATTAATAGGCATAGTGTGTAGCATCAATACCTCCTCTGAGTCTGACTCCTCATATTGTGTTGACAATACATAATTTCTCATGCCAACTTCTGATATCAGAACTTCTATTGTCTTTTGGTATTCTGTGATCATGTATTTCATTCTCTCCCTCTCAATTCTGATCTGATTGGGCACTCCTTTCCAGGGAAGCCACATGTGAGAGTGATCAGTAGACACATAACCATTCAAAGCTTTAGTAAAATCTCTCCCTAGAATCAAACCATACGCATCGGGGATATCAGCCACTTGAATATTGATAACCTGTTGAATCCTTGGGTCTGAAGCTACCTGCATGTGAATCATATTTAACTCTCCCACCACATTCACTTCAGTTCTGTCCAGTTGAGTCACCTTCTTCTGAGAATCAGCAGGTGTAATCCCTAAAGCTCTACAAACTCCAAATGGCATCACATTAGTGGAAGCACCAGAATCTAGTAAGCAATTATGTAAATTCTTACTGAATATACGCACAGAAATCAGAAATGGGGGAGTTTCTGTCTTCCCTTGAAACAAAGTAGGCTGAGTATCTACTTGAGCCACTTGAGTCTTGTCCTTTTCCTTTCCTTTATCTCCAGGGGGAAGGTAAGTCTGATTATGGGCCTGATCTTGTGTCTTCATAGACTGAGAACTAGAAATCTTGCTATTATGCTCATTGGAAGGTTTATCCAAAGACACAGGATGCACATCATAAGTGCCTAAAACAACCTTCCTAATGGGAGGGAACCTTAATAATTCAAATGCTGAAAGATTTACCTTTAATTTTTTGAACTCCTCAGCAACATATGAAGCCATCTGCTCCTCGCTCATATCAGTGGAGACATCCTTAGAAGGTTCCTCCACCTTGTCCTTGCTTGCTTGAACAACCTTTTCTTTCTGTGGGTCAGTTTGAGCTTGTCTTTCCTTCGAAAGATACTACTTGGAAACATGTGGATAAGACGGATTATTTCTAGCATTAGGATCTGGAGGGGTGCTGAAGTTGTTAGGAGGAATGGAAGTGGTGAAAGGTCCTCCAGCCTATGGGCGCCTATGGGGCATATCCCTCAGACCTTGCCTCTGGAACATCTGTACTTCTTCAACATATGCCTCCTCCTGAACAAGGGGGCCATTATCATTCATTGTTTCTTCATTAAATAGTTGAGCCACTTCATCCCCATTACAAATTTGATCTGTTTCCCCCTCCTGAGAATCAGATTCCTCCTCAGGTACATTCTCCTTACTGGCTGGAAAAGGAGCATGGTTCAAAACCAACATAGGAGAATCATAAGGACTAGAGGGAACAATCTCCTGCCCATTTGCATTATTATCTACCTCATATTGGAAAATAGAAGCAGCAGTTTGGAACTTTGAACATTCTAATTCTGAATGCTGACTTGTCTTATGAAGCCTACACCACCCTGATAGAGCAGCCTCAGCTAAATATACACCACTGGGAGGCTTGTCTTGACTGACTGGCTAGTTCGTAGATTGGTTGACAGGTTGATCCAATGGGGTGGGAACTTCCCCATTGTTAGGTCCTGTATTCCAAGTTCTACTTTTTCCTTGTGATTGCCTCTTATCAAATCTAGATCCACTACCTTGACCTCTATCAAAATTCTGTCTCCTATCATTATTATAGCCTCTATCATTGTTGTAACCCCTATCCTGATTGTATCCTCTGTCATTGTGGAATCCTCTCTCATTACGTTGTCCTCTATCAAAATTTTGCCCTTGCGAAAATTCTCTGTTCTGATTCGATTGCATACTCTTCTGGGTAGCCTGCAGTTGACTATTTTGATTCCTTAGGTAGGTCACCTCCAGATTCAACTTCTTTATCTGTTCAGCCATTTCATCAATCCTCTCCCTATTTGGATCTCGGTAAGGAGGCTGGCTTGGGTTACTCTGAGGAGGGATAGGCGCTGTAGCAGATCCCATAGATTGATGCAATACTTCAGAGTTCTGCAAATAGGCAGGGAAGCTATTTGGCTGTGGCTGATACATAGGCTGATTAACCTGCTGTTGGGGAAAATTCATCATGGGAGAGACTTGGCTCATGGGAAGACCAGGATGTGGTACCAAAGGTAATTGAGGTACTGGATTCATGATTGGAGTATGATTAGTGAGTGCCTGATTTACTGCTTGAACTTGACCAGGATGCGCAACTGGTCCTAAAGAAGGCAATGGTCCAGTTATATGTTGCCTCAGATCTGTGCTAAGCTTAACAGCTTCCGTATAGGCATCAGTTAGGGTAGCCGAAGGATTGGGTCTCCATTTCAGGAAGGTTGCTGTGAGGCTATCCAGGGCTTCATAATAAACCCCCAGGGTTGTATTGTCATCCAAAACATAAGGATCTTGAAGTCTGGTGTACACACAGTGAAACCTATTATTGAAACTGGATATTGGTTCATTGACCTCTCTCTTGACTCTAGTGAATTGCAAATACAATTCATTAGAACTGATAGGTATTCTGAACTTCTATAAAAAGGCAGTCTCAAGATCATTCCAATTGAGAACTAAGCCAGATGGGAGGTGATTGTACCAGTAAAAAGCTTCTTCCCCTAGTGAATAAGGAAACAACCTATAGGCAACATCCTCATGAACAATCCCTCTGTCTTTGAGACAGGTTTGGAAAATCCTTATGTGTTCTTCTACAGTCCTATTTGGGTCATTAACATGGAACTTCAAACAGAAGTGTTCAGGATTTTTGGGCATTACATTGTAAGCATTGAAAGACAAAGGGGACGGATTATTAGCTAGGAAAGCCATTGGTAAAAGCAGGGGTGGTGGTTGTAGTTGGTTAACGATAGGCTGAGGTTGTTGAATGGGAACAGCTTCAAGGATGGGTATGGCCTCAATCTCTAGATGTGAAGATATGGATGATGCTGGTGAAGGGATGGGTGATGATGATTCTCCCCTTTCTTGAGTCCTTCTTGACCTAGTGGGGAACTGTAATTCCTGTAAATCTTTCTCTCCTGTGGTAGATTTGGTATTTCTCCAATATCTCTCTGGAGAGATGGCATTCAAGAAACAATCCAGTGTGCTCATTCAGGCCCTCCTTCTAGCGCCAATCTATTGATGGTGTTTTCTGCACAGCAACAACTCAGACAAAATACAATATTCTATCTCTCTTGAAAGGTTATTTTCAACAATAAATTACTGAAAATCACCCCAAGGTCTCTCGGGTGTCAGGTCATGACAATGCATAAACAACTCAGATAAAATGTGAAAATGCTGGTAATCACAAAGGGACCTTACTACAAGCAAACTGTATCTCTCCAATTATCAGATTTTGCAATATGATGATCTCTAATCCTAATCTAACCAGATAATAAAGAAATAGCAAAAGATAAGGGTGCAAGAATATGATGAAACCTAAATTATTCCTAGAATAAGTAATGCAAATGACAAATATCTGGAATGGACCAATCTCAAATAACCAATTCTTGATTAACCCACAAAGCAATCTCACAAGAACAGTGTAATCTTCTAAGGTATATAGATTTTCAAATCATAAACATTCATCCACAATCGAACTTAAGCACATGTAAATATACGGTCCAGGTTGACTTCACCAGCCTACTACAATCAGATAGTTACTGGGAGTATAGACCAGAGATTGCTACAAACACTCCAAATATGAAATCATAAACACCATTCACCAAACTGCAACTGATTTAATTCTGAACACTAAACCCTAAATCTTCAAGCAATTTGAAAGATAGAACAATAAGAACCATGCAAGATAAAATAACACAAGAGATTTCACCAGAAAAACCACAATGTCCTCAATTGCATTAAATCATCAAAAGGCTGCAACAATTCCACTGTTCTGATACAGTATTTGCTTCAAGAAATTGAATACTACTCCTACTACAAAGTACTCTAGCTCTTTTCTGCTCTTGCTTATCTCTATTAATTTCTAGCCAGTCCGGGGCTGTAGATTCTACCCGGATTTCCTCTATTTTTGCTTCTTCTTGTTGCTCTTCCGACACCTTCTCTTCTTCCTCATCAATTGTTTTATCATCCTCCTTTTCAGGGAGCTGCTCACCTTGATCATCTTCTTCAAGCTCCACCTCCTTCACCAGTGATGGGGTTCTAACAGGGATGTCTTCCTCTTGCTCAGGCGATCCGTTTCCTTTGCCATTCTCTGGAGAATCTTCATACTGCACCAGGGGAGAAGGAAGCTTTCCCACCTCTTCGGCCTCAAGATCAACTGCCTCATCAAAGAGTGCTCCTTCCTTAAATGGCTCTGCCTCCCCGCTAGTTTTATGTTCCTCAGGAATTTCCTACTCAGGTATGCTTGGTGGAGGAGAAATAGCCCTAGATGGCTCTACAGTTGTCATTTCCGGAGAAAGGTCCTTCTTTTGCATTGGCTCCTTAGGGGATGGAGTCCTTGATCTTCTCATGTAGACCTTTGCTTTCTCTCCCCCTGAACTCTCCACATCAACAATAAGAGGCTCATCTTTTAAGGCAACCTGACCCTTCTTCTTTGAAGTCCTGGTTGTTCTTGTCTTCTTTGGTGGTGGAGGAGCATCCTCCTCTTTTGCTTTTTACAACTCTTCCTCATCAGAGGACTTACTAATCTTCAAAGTTTGCCATCTCCTCTTTCCTTTTGGCTTCCTTTTTGTTTCAGGTTCACTTTCCTTGGGTCCTCTAATTTTTATCTTGAAAGGAGAGGTCCTCGTAGTTTTCCCTTTGGGGTCATCTTCCCCGGATTCCTCTGAAGTAGACATGGGATTGAGGTCTCCCATCAAGTTTTAACCAAGAAGAGGTAAATTTCATAACTAGGGCCATTAGGTCTTCTAACTCTATGACCTCATCTTCGTTCTAGTTCATATCCCCAATTGACCCGTCCTTCACAGCTTCATAGGCATGATCCTGTACCAGGTTCCCATCGTCCTCCAGTTGATCCGGGATCAACTTGACATTGTACTGTCGGATTGCATCAACAGGGAGCCTGGAGTACCTCTTCTTTCTGGCCTCAAGATCATCTTTGATGTTGGCCCAATAGTCCTCTAGGTCATCCTTATGTGGGTACTCCCTGGTAGCCTTCTTCTGTGCTTCCCCAGTAATATCAAAGTTCGTTCTCTTGGAGTGGAAGGAAAAACCATATGCTGCCAACTCATCTCTTGCCGTATGTGCTGATTGAATGGAAGGGCATATTTATGCTACACCAATTCCAAGGGGAAAATCCCCACCAAACCCTGTCTTATGCTTTTCCTTCTTCACAATGGCATCAAACTCACAAATCTGTCTGACAATCTCCAATAGCACAATGTGATCTGTGGGGTACCTAGGTAACCTATATGGGGCGACCAGGCATCCATCAATTCTAATGTAGGTAAAGGTAGGAAATTGAATAAACCAAGCCCCATAGTTCTTTATTAATCCTTTTGCTCCGTCTGATAGTCTCACATGCTCAGCATTCTGAAGCATCCGGGTGATATGCATAGTGAATGCATCATTAGCCCTGCGGTAGTCTTTGTCCTAGGTGCAACTCCAGAGAGATCTCATAGATTATGTCCTGTCCGAGTGTCCCTCGTGGATTCATACCTCGGTATGGGTAGAATTTGGCTAGTACATACATGACATAAGAGGACATGGTGAACCTCTTGGTTTCCAGGACATTCCTTAACTGTTTATCAATCTCAGAGCTAATAAGCCCAGCCCAGTGGTAGTTGGTTCCTTGTTCAATCTTGCTAATCACATGAACCATCCAGTTTTCCAACACTCTAGTGGTCTTAAATCCTGCCACTCTGTTCAAGAATGTAATTGCATCATACTTATCCGACCTGAATTTAATCCTATGCAATTGCTTAGGTAATTTGGAATGGTGGGATTTTGGTTTCTCTAACCATGAGTTGATCATCTGTTGAGCTTTGGCTGGCTCATTCTCATAGTATGTTTTAGCCGTGTCTATGTTCAAAGTACACATAGAAGACAGATCCGGCATGTCGAAGGCTTGGGCAATGGAGACAGGACTAAAATTAGCCAGAACTCTTCCCTCAGTACTGACAACCCTTTGTGTATCGAATTCATATTGCCTGGCACACTCCAGAATCAGCTCATAACATTGAATTGCTGGAGGGAAACCTGCCACATGCACTAACCCAGATTTCATCATTCCCTGCCTTAAGCTCGACAGATCCTTTTGAGCTGTCCTCTGCTTAAATTATTCATATCTACAGGCCCCAACATTGGTGTCAGACACCTCGGCCCACACATAAGACACCTTGCTTTCGGGGAGCTGACTTTTGATGTCCAATCTTAGCCTTTTTGCCTCTAAGATGGAAGACCCTTCCGGATCACCCTTCGATTTCCCGGCTGCAGCCTTGCTTGATTCAGCCTACATTCACAAAGGACATCATTAGTATTCAATTATCATGCATATATTCCAACCAAAAGGTTAGCATGAATCATATAGAGCAGTTAAAATCCTTCACAAAATGCCAGTCCTTGAAAGTCTAGAATAATAAAGCAGTCCGGGAAAAACACGTTAACCGGGAAAATCCAGTTGGGGCGGAATTTCGGAGAAATCCGACCCAGACGGATTCTTGCTGCCAAAACATCATTAGTCACATAAATCATTAGTTTAGCCAAAAGAACATTAGATTATCATGAAATTTGTTCATTAGCAACAAGAAATAGGCATTTAGCTTTCACTCCATTAATCCTATCTTCGGAAAATCGAAAAGAAATAAAAACAGATAGGAAACCGGAAAAATCCGAGTGAGATGGATTTTCGTGGATAGTTCGAAGAACCCCAGAAATCGTTATGCCCCGCGGAATCAGCTGAAACCGGGACAATCCGAATGCGGAGGAATTCCGTGAGGACCTCGGAAACCCGACGAACGACAACACGCGAACTGGCAACCAAATGATCATGCAAACCTTTCTACCCGGATTCTAAATCGATACCAATCAACAAAATTTCAGAGTGCAAATGATTTTCAAGTTTCCTACGCCCCCAAATGATGAATTCCCATAGCAGAATGACAATGCCCTAATTTCGATAACCAAACCCCTGCCATGAGAGCCCGGACAAGCTTTAAAATTTCAAGGGAAACCACCATTGGGGCGATCCATCAATGCGCACAGGGACTTCCCAAGGTAAGAGCAGGCTGGGCTGAACAAGAACCATGGAATTACGATCACCCCACCGAACCTTGGCAAGTTCGGGCAAATGAACCGAAACCCTAAGTTTTACAAAATAGAACAAATGGTGCGCTTAGGGGCAAAGTTCCATTCGGACGGGTTCATACCCACACCCTCACAAGTGAATAGATGAACACGAGCACGGTCAATCAAAGCTGTGGTGTGGATTTAAATCCAATCCTAATTCGATAAATATAAAATCATGATCAAACAAGGGCCAACCCGAGACAGTTACCAATCAACTTGCAAAAAGAAACTCAATCATTACATGAACAAATGGAAGGATCACCGACAACTTACCATGGAATATCCCAAACGAAACTCGAACTTGAAGAAACAACTGCAAAATGAACATGCCCAGGCAACACAAATCCAGACACTGACACCCAGCAATCCACACGCAAGCTGCTTGGGATCAATCTTCAAAGCTCAAATGAAACTCTTAATCGCCAGAGCAATCAGCAAGTGAATAGATGAAATCGAAATGACTCCTAAAAGGTTTCAAATCTGTCCATATACTCATCTGAGCAAAGGTACCTTGGTCATTAATGAACGACAAGACACGTCTGACAAATCCGGAAACCCGAGCCCAAAACAGAATTTTGGAGAATCTCAAGATACGCAGAAATCCGGATGGACACAAACTTCGCGGAAAGTCAGAACCCGAGAATATAACGAAGTTCAGGATTTTGGCAAAGTCCGGAAAAATCCGCTCGAACCGAAAAATCTCGGAATCGGGGAAAAACCCAGCTTTCAGAAAATCCAGCCAGAAACAGACAAAGAATTAGGGTCCGAAAAAATCCGCCGAAGCTGGAAAATCCCGGAGTTAGGTGAAAACCCGGATTTTGCTTAAAACTCAATTTTAATCAATTCAAGCCTCAAGACAAGAGCAAGGCCAACAAAACCAACATGTCAAGACCTCAAAAGAGCAAAATCAATAAAATCGAAGGTCAAAAGACATCCGAAAATAGGGTCCCTACTCCAAGTGGGGCGTGTGTGCAAAAAACTGCACAACACAACCCAATCCGCATCAGTGTATGCACTCAAAGTGAGATCATCATCCTTTGGATACCAAAGTCCAAAGCCAACTGTTCCTTTCAAATATTTGAAGATTCTCTTGACAATAGTCACATGTGATTCTTTTGGATAAGCCTAAAATATAGCAACCATACATACAACATTCATAATATCTGGTCTAGTCTAGGTTAAATAAAGCAATCCACTGATCATTGACCTGTATCTAGTTTGTTTCACCTTAAGAGAATCATCATTCTGTGTCAGCTTACATCCAGTCACCATGGGAGTACCAACAGGCTTTGATTCTTCCTATAGACACCTAAATTTGGACACTTACATTGGTCCAAATTTATCCCTTTTCGTCTAAACATCCTCTTATTTGCATTAATTAAGTAATATCGCTATTATTTAATTAATATCCTTAATTCTTCTAAATCCCTAAGGTATTTAATTAATAATTAAATACCTTACCCTTTATTCTCCTTTTCACCAAATGAATTAAATAAATATAAAATTTATTTAATTCTTCACATGTCACATCCTTTTCCTTAATCTTAATCCATCTTCTAATCTCATCATTAGAGATGTGCACATGTCTAATCTTTGATTAAGACATGTCACATCCTCCAACTTTTGCAAGTTGGCTTCTTAACCTTTGTTAGTCACTAATCATCTTCTAATAATTGATCAGTTAAGCCTAATCAGTACCTTGGTCAAAACTCCCCATCTCCCAAGGAATTTTTAATTTCTTTTTATTCACCCAAGACTCCTCTCTTCCCCATGTGAATTTTTAATTTACATTTATCCTTCCAAGGTTTTCCTCTTTCCCATGCAACTTCTAGAACCTTTGACTTGTCACATCACTCACATGTGGAAAATTTTCACCTTTTGGGAACCTTGTCTTATCCACTAGATTCTCCAAATCATTGTGAATTTAAAATTCACTTTTATTCTCCCAAAGATTTCTCCTTCCCCATGTGATCATTGAGAGGCCACATCAAGGTACTAGCAAGGTACTTGTCCTTCCTCCACATCACTTGTCCTTATTCCACCTCACTTACACATCATCACATCCTAGGCCACTTCACCTTCCACATGTCAAGATATGAGGGATTTTGAGTCCTCAACTCACCATAGCCCTTCATCTTGGCCTTGGTGGCTTAATCTCAACCATTGAATTCTCTAGAGAATACAAATTATTCTATAAATACCCCCCTCTTTTAAAGTATTTTATAACACAACCATTTGCACCCTTATGCTACCAATTTGATTACTCAACTTGCAAGCATTTTCCCTCATCTAATCAAGTCATTTAGCCATTAGCATTTTCATTTTATCATATTGTGCATCTTGCATCTAGCCATCTCCATAGCCATCCAAGGAGCACACAAGCTTTCAAACATCAAGGGCCAACCAATGGGTTCAACAACACAAAGGTATAATCATTTACAATCATTATTTTTCTATCCTTCTTTGTGTTACCATTCCTTAGGCCAATGTTTGAAGTGTTCCTTGTGTTTTTCTTTATATTGCATTTTAGTTATTTTGTAGCTTTAGGATAGGATAAACTCAAGGCTTCACATTTCTAGCATGTTCGATTGGACCCACAAACAGGTTCCTTCATTTCACATTTGTTGTTGTTAAGTTGTTTTGTAGGTTTGGGTCACAAAGGGGCGAATGAGCCCTCTAGATTACTACAGAGGGGTGGATCTTCCCTCTAGTGTGTCGCAGAGGGGAAAACCTACCCTCTAGTTTACTACAGAGGGGCAGACCTGCCCTCCAGTGTGTTGTAGAAGGGTGGACCTGCCCTGGTTTCAACATTGTTTTCTAACATTTTACTACAGAAGGGCAGACCTGCCCTAGTTTTAATTCTATTTTCTAACATTTTACTATAGAGGGGCGGACCTGCCCTAGTCTTCACTCTATTTTCTGACATTTGACTGCAGAAGGGTGGGCTTTCCCTAGTTTTCACTTTGTTTCTGACATTTTACTACAGAGGGGCAGACTTGCCTTGGTTTTCACTTTGTTTCTAAAATTTGACTGTAGAGGAGTGGACCTGCCTTGATCTAACACTATTTTCTGACATTTGACTATAGAAGGGCAGACCTACCCTAGTTTCAACACTATTTTCTAAAATTTTACTATAGAGGGGTGGACTTGCCCTAGTTTTCACTCTGTTTTTGGCATTTTACTGTAGAGGGGTGAACCTACCCTAGTTTTCACTCTGTTTCTGACATTTGACTATAGAGAGGCAGACCTACCCTGGTCTAACACTATTTTCTGACATTTGACTACATAAGGGCAAACCTACCTTGGTCTCAACACTATTTTCTGACATTTCGTTATAGAGGGGCAGACCTGCCCTAGTTTTCATTTTTTTTTCTAATATTGGACTGCAGAGGGACATACCTGCCCTAAACAGAGCATTCTGGAAGGTAAAAATAGTCATTTTAGCTTGGTTTGTTTCAATTTTTTGTTGTTTTCAAGTTCTAACCCCCTAACCTTGTTTTTTTATGGGTGTATTTGGATTTATTGCTAACATTTCACAACATATTTTCATAATTAACAAAGAATGGAGGTTAAAACAGCTAACACTTGCTTGTAGGGACATCCGTTTGTTCAAATTTTAAAAGCTTTCCTTGTTGCTTTCATCTAGGCACTTAGTTTAATTAGGAGGAAATAAAATTTACTACGTGTTGTGTCTATTTTTGTGTCACCCAAGGGGGCATTATTTTGTTTTTTCTTTCCACTTGCACTTCATGTGAGCCTGGGGAGCAGCTGGAAATGATTAGTGCCTTCTTTTTAGAGGGACATGCTTGGGGATTTCATCACCCCAAGGGACGATCCCAACCATGCGTACTGACGGGGTATAGAAAAGGGGGAGAGCCAAAGCTGTACCCCAATCCAGTCACGTCGTGTCTGGCAGAGCGCCAAAGCTAGGGTGATACTTAGATAGACATGAAGAGTTGGTTTGAGCCCTTCAGTATCTCATTGGGGTTCCTGACTCATGCTTGTGATGGGTTGGTGTTCACAGTTTGGGCCTCACATACCAAGAGTATATCGAGGACTCCCTAGAAGCCTTGTGCATCCTAGATTAAGACCTTTGTTGGCCATACCTTAACACTAATCATAGGATTGTGCTAATTTGAATTGTATCCTTGTGAGAAAGTAGTAATTTTTTTGACAAGTCAGCCTCATTGTTGTCATTTTAAGTCCTTACCATAAGTCATTTCCATCCAAACCAAGTCCCTATTCCTCACAAAGGGGTGGACCTGCCCTGTAGTTTACTACAATGGGGTGGACCTGCCCTATAGTTTACTATAGAGGGGCGAACCTTCCCTGTAGTGAGTCAGACCTGCCCCCTGAATAGTCAATTTCACTCCGTTTAACCATTCCAAGCCTTCGTTTAACTATTTCGAGCCTCTGTTCCCTCGTTTTGAGCATCCTTTTTCCTATTTCGAGTGGTTGTTTCCTCGTTCTGAGAATCCATCAACATTTTTTGTAATTCATGGTTTCATCAACCAAACCACATAGGTGCTTCTTAGAACATCACTAGAGTCCATATCTATCATCAAATAATCCATCCCACTCATCTAGACTTCGTTTTGAGGGTTTTGATTTTTATGTCGAAACTTCCAGAGGCCATAAATTTTGACTCGGGTGTCTGATTGGGCTGAAATTTTATGGGTGGTTGTGTTATGAGGTGGCATGTGGATTCCCATCTAGTTAGTTGGACCCCATTTCGACACATTTTCGGGGCTCCAAACTTTCATCTTGACCCTCAAAATCACAATTTAGTGTTTTTTTTTAGTTTTTGAAAAATTGTTTTCGTTAATAACTTGGAATGCATGTCTCAGATTTGGGATGTTAGTTAGCAAGTCATCCTACCTTAGTTTTGGGTATTTTTTGAAAAAAAATTGGACTTTCAAAGGTATGTCTGTGAAGTTTCGTAAAATGGCAAAATTTGACAATTTTTGAAAACTGCCAAATTTTGAAAAATCTGATTGTCAGCATCTTAGGTCCTTTAAACCCCTGAACTTGGTGTAGAATCAATCCCATCACATCCTCCAATCATCCTAATTTGAGCTTTAATCTACTTCCAATCTAAGATTTAACCAAAATCCTAATCTGCACTTGCCCCACCTTGGGCAAACCTACCCCTCAAACAACTAATTTCACCCTTCATTCGGTCATTTCGGGCACCCTTCTTCAAATATCAAACATTCTTCACCTCATTATGAGTGTCCTTTCATCCATTCCAAGAGTTAGTCTCCCAATTCGAGCATTCGTTCATCCATTCCGATCAATTGTTTACTCGTTTCAAGCTTTCATTCATCCATCCCCAACATTCGTTCTCCTCATTTTGAACTCCTGATCATTTGTTTACTCATTTCGAGTAAATGTTCATCCATTTTGAACCTCCTTCTATCATTTCTAACTCTCATTTAGTCATTCCAATCAATCGTTCTGAGTACTCGTTCATCTGTTTCGAGCACTCATTCACTCGTTCCAAGTACACATTCTTCTGTTTCAAACCTTCATCTTCTCATTCCAAGAATCATTCATCCATTGTGAGCATTCATTTACTCATTTCAAGTAGTCGTCCATCCCCCTCGATCATCCATTTACTCGTTCTGAGTAATATTTCATCTATTTCAAACCTCCTCTCATTCCGAGTAGTCGTTCATCCATTTCTATCATTCATTTCCCCAATCATATCATCATCTTCCCCATCCAAATCCACTGAAATTTGTTTTAGGTTATTATCCAAATTGAACTAAGTGTCTGAATTGATCATCATCATCAAAATCTGCTTAGGATTGTCATCCGTCCTAAGTTAATAATCATCGTTGGCCCAATCAATCCACTTTTAATCTCAAGGTGGATTTGGTGTCACAACCATCCATTTATCCTTTAATTCGATCAATCAGTATCCTAAGTCACCTAGGGTAATCTATGAATGGGGTTTACAGTCCCTTTCGTCATCCTATATGATCCATCAGTCGATCTTATCAATCATCGATCAATCTTATCTAATCCAATCCAATCACATCCCTATCTGATCACCTTCAACCCAATCAATCTGCTTCCATCTTGAGGTAGATTCGGTGTCATAATCATCTAATCCAATCATCAAAATCAATCCCATCGCATCATCCAATCTCGATCTGAGCTTGACCTAAATATCGACTTGAGCTTTAGTCTGTTTCCATCTAAAATCTTTGATCCATCCTATTTATCCTTTCATCATCATGAATCCTTATCCTCCATCAATAGTAATCAATGGAAACCCTAATTATGTCGACGATGATAACAAGAGACTTGTTGATCCAGAAGTATACGACATAGATCCCCTTGATGCTATCATCACTAGTAAGCTTTCTCCACTCGCTTTCCAAAATCCAATCACCTCTTTGAGCTATCATGTTACGTCTTCATCCATGCCTAGTTACGCTCCTTATGCTATCTTTGACAAGGGATATCAAGTATCTTCCCCATCTGCATATTTTTCATCCCAATACTATTATCATAATCCCTCATCCATGTTACACTATCCTAATATTCCATACCAATCAACCTATCCTAATCCTACATCCACACCTTTTTATCTTAATCCTACACATCCATCAACTTACCCTAATCCAACATCTGCATCTCTCTATCCTAATCCTACATCCACGTCTTCTTATCCCAATCCACCATCCCAATACCCTTACTACAATCCTCCAGCCACATCCTCTTGTCTTAATCCACCATCCATATCCTCATATCTTAATTCACCATTCCAATATCCCTACCTTAACCCTCCTAATCCTAATCCTCCATCTACTCCCAGCCCTATATCCAATCCCATTCCTCCATCTAACCCTAGTCCACCACTCCATAATCCTAGTCCTCCACCTATCCCTAATCCTTCATTTATTCCTATCACACCATCTCAGCCTCGAGTATGCAAGTTCCTCACCCCAAAATTTCTCCAAGGACTTATGACAAAGAAGACATTCCCAACTCCACATCTTGAAGTTGTGGAACCATGCCCTCCCAATCCATTATCCTCGATCACTAGTGATGAGACCCTTCTCCAACCCACACATATCATTGATGTTACCACCCCTAGCACCAATCAAACCATTGACACCATTGAAACCATCATTGAATCCATTGAACCCCCATCTCCTACATCAAAAGCCACCAAACCCATCGATGACAATCAAATCCAATCCACTCCTCCCACTCTTACTATCACTAAAATTCCCTCTCCTAAACTTCATAAATCCAATATCATTCCATCTCCCCAACTTGGGGAGTCCATCCAATATTCCTCCATTATCATGCCTCTCACACACAATGAGTCATTCCAAGAGCTTGATCCAAAGCATGCCATATCCCCTCCTCCACATCAAGATCCTATCATCCTATCTAGCCCATCTCAAGATCATAGTCTCCCATCCGTTCCATCCCATGAGCCCTTATCACCTGCTACCACAAGATCATAAACTCTCTCTTGATCCCTTACCAACCCCTTGTCCCAATCAAGAAGTTGCTACCCCCTCATCTCCATCTCATGATCCTCCATTGTCACCTAAACCTACTATCCCCTCACCACTTGTATATCCCCTTGGTACTCTCACATTCTTCCATGGTGGTCTCCTTGTAGAAGAAAAAAAAGCATATATGCCACCCATCATCCTCCACCTAATAATGGACTCGCACCATTCTTCCAAAATAACAAAAATGCTATCATGGATCGAATGCTCAAGAACATGAACTATCAAGGAAAACATTTAGGCCTTCATGAGCTAGGTATTTTAGAGCCCATCCAAGTCAAAGAACAACTTTGTATGTGAGGTCTTGGACCTATTTCTCAAGACTCACAATCTAAATATGTTAGTACAACCTCTAGACGTCCTCAACGAGCCTCCTCCAAATAGAATATAGGCTCTTCCCATCGCTCCACTAGATCATTTGTTTCCATCCCCCCTCCTCCATTGTACTGCCTCAAAACAACCATCCATATTCCTCCCTCATCTGCTCCATCCATTTTGGGTCCTTATGTCCCTCTACCCACTACGTCTATTTTGGGCCCTTATATCCCAAAATAACCTCCTCCATCTCGTCCTATTCATCCTTTCATCCATCCAACACCTATCCATGTCACCCATCATAAACATCCCACTCTCATATCCCATAATCAGGATCAACAAAGGCACATACCTACACATCCTCCATCTACACATAATCTCATAATCCTACCTCCATCACTCCACATCGTCCATCTCCTTGCACCCATCCCATTGCTACTAAAAGCACTTTGGTTGCTAAAATAAAAATGCATAAATCTAAATATCCACATGAATCTAAAGCTCCTCATGTCCCCTTGAAATGACATCTTAAAGAAAAGAAAAATCAAATACAAAACAAAATTCATACCCATCGGACACAAAGGCCCACCAAAGCAAAGATCAAAACCATGTGAATCCCAAAGAAGAAAAATGCAATGCCTTGAAATGAAAAATATATAACATCCAAAGTTGCTAATCATACACCCCTTTCATCTCCAAAATCTGTTTTGGGTCCTTATGTCCCAAAAATCACTATCCCATCTCCTCCATTATCCCCATATCATCCATCCATTAATCCTCCTATCATTTCACCTCCACCACCATATATGCCAATGTTGGTTCTGAAACATCCCCCCATCACACACCTACTCCATCATTCTATCCATACCCTTTCCAACATCCCATCCATTATCCCACATATCTTCCCCATCAAATCCCTCCAAGTCATCCTCTTGCATAGTCCATTTATCCTAATAAGGTTGTGCCAACATCAAATAGTCACTTCACACATGGGCTCTTAATACCTCGTATGGAACTTGATGCTTGAGTCCTTCATCCATATCCTTATCACATATCCACTTATCCATATCCCTCTATCCTTGTCCATCTCCATCCACCTTCTATCCAAGAATCCAGAAAAATCCAAAAAAGTCAAAAAAGTTAAAAAATAGAAAAATTGAAACAAAAAAAAATAGTAAAGAGAAATAATTCATCCAATGGTGAAAACTTGGCAAACAAGCACCTTGGATAAGTACCATGATGAAAACCTCATAAAAAAGTTTCATGTGTAATTCCCCCCATCTAGCTTATGTCCACACTTGGGGGCAACTCCCTTCCCCTTTACCCATCTCCTCCATCCAACCGATCTTACACATCCTGCTTATCATATCCCATTTATCCCAATCCCTCCATCCTCGTGATCTTGATATAGATATGGGAAAACATACAAACATGCTTTGGAAACCCTTGGCATACATTCTCCTCATCCTTATTTGCATTTGTCTACCTTCCTTGTCCACCCGTCATGCTACCATTAATCTCCCTTCCTTATCCATGCATCCTATCCATATCCATCTCACTCCTTTATTAGCCTATCCTTCTACCTTCCATCCCTCATGCCTCATTATACATGACATATTTAGAGTGGGGGAATATATCTTACTTTGTGACATAGTCCTTGGAGACATCCTTCATCTAGCAAACAATCCCTTCCATTTCCCCATCCTTATCCCTCTATCCATCCATAACATAAATCATTTCCATCACCCAAATTATTATCTATCCATTTATCTAGCCAATAACCTTTTCCTCATCCAACTCCTTATCTCTCTATCCGATCCATCCAAACAATCCTTTTCCTCCCCCCACCCTTATCTATTTATCCATTTACCTCTATGGTCATCCCATCTCATAATCCCTTGTCATTGGTATCTAGCTATAGGCTACTCCCCATGCAATCCAATGCCATCTATCTTATCATCATCACTTCTGCTTCTTTTGCACATCTTTTCAATCTCCTCTCCTTTCTCATCATTCATCTATCCATCATACCATCCTCCCAATTCATCTTTTGATGATTTGGATAACTATCCCATCCCTGAGCTTCACGTAATCATCATCGTCCCATCCTATCCAATAGGTCTATCTTGTCTCATCATATTGGTCCCATATTTTTATCCACTTATCCTAGTCATCTCATCATTCCTTTATCTATCATTTGTCTTTAGCCTTTTGTCGAACTATGTTGCCCCTGCGCTTTCACATAGGAAAGGTCGATCATTTGATCCACCCCCGGGGCTCTGTTCATCCGCTCCTTTCATCCTTCCTATCTTTGTCAGTCTTTATCATCTTCTTTCCGCTTTTATCCATGGTTAGTCATCAGCCTTTTATCAAACTATGAGGTCTCTATGCTTTCATGTAGGCAAGGCTAATTTTTGATCGGCCCCCAAGCCCCTATGTATTTAGGGTGTGTTAGTCTCATGTCTCGTATCTTGTGTCATGTCATCAAGCTATGCCCTTATCTAGCTGGTTCTTAACAAATGAGATCCAGTAGTATTAGCAGATTCAATCGGTCCCGAGTATCCTGTGTCATATCGATCCTTTAGTTTAGTATCCATCATTGGTCTCAATGGGATGCATCCTTCCTAACAGACCTCATTAACCCCATCCATCCTCTTGATCCTATGGCAAAGGACGTTTGAAATTGATTGTGATCTTTTGATGCTTTTGGATTTTGTTTATCGTTTGAGCCCCTTATCATCACTTGTCAAGGCTGCCATGATATATCATATTATGGTGTGTTTTGGCTAGTAAACATAGGGGCATATCTTGATCTTTTCTTTGTTTTTTTCTTCTTGGTTTTTCCACGTAGTACCCACCAAGACTCTTGTGGTCTTGTGTTACGCTGGGGAATCCTTTTGTGCTTGTGGTTATCCCAATACCTGGACTAACCAAGGTCTTCATAACTTTGGGGTGTTGGGATAGCCTTCTTATTTTTTATATTTGTTTTATGCATTAGACACAAATCAACCTTAGTTCTCCATACCCTAGAACCTTGTGTCTTATGTTATATCAAAAATAAATACTCTAAAGATGGAAAATTGCATTAGGATTGCATTTCATCCCCCATCCATTCATATTTCATCAATCTCCCTCCCCTATCCATCCAATTTAGCACAAATCATCTAATCACATCCTTGGTCTTGTCCCTAGCCTTGTTACAAGCCTTGACCCAATCATCCTCCTCATTGTCCTCATCATCAGAATCTATCCTTCCCTATCCTTTGGTGTTGTTTCAAGATGCATCCTTCCCTCATCAACAACACTTCCATCATCATCATTAGGATGTATCCTTCCCTATCCTTTTGTGTTGTCTTGAGATATCTCATTCCCTCAATGACAACACTCCATCCATCATCACCCATTTTGGCTTGTAGCTTGACTGGGGCAACATCACCTTTGATTTTCAATCCAATTGTGCTTCCCCATCACCTATCATTTTCCATCCTCTCTTACCCATCACTTTTCATCCTCCTCTTCATCTACCTTCTCATCGTCTCATCCATTTCGAGAGCACACCCATGTTCTCTTGAACCCACATGTCCTCTCAAGGGGGAATCCTTCATCCCTAATCTTCATCTTCACTCCCATCATCTTTCTTCCCAGTCACTCCTTTGAATGACTAGGGAATATTTCCCAATCTAATCATCTTCTTCTAGGTTATACGTTTTAATATTCTTTGAAATGATGCTACTTTTTAAAACCATCTCAAAGAGGGAAAAAATGTAGACACCTAAATTTGGAAACTTACATGGGTCCAAATTTATCCCTTTCCATCTAAACATCCTCTTATTTGCATTAATTAATTAATATTTCTATTATTTAATTAATACCCCTAATTCTTCTAAATCTCTAAGGTATTTAATTAATAATTAAATACCTTACCCTTTATTCTCCTTTTCACCAAATGAATTAAATAAATATGAAATTTATTTAATTCCTCACATGTCACATCATTTTCCTTAATCTTAATCCATATTCTAATCTCATCATTAGATATGTGCACATGTCTAATCCTTGATTAAGACATGTCACATCCTCCAACTTTTTCAAGTTGACTTCTTAACCTTCATTAGTCACTAATCATCTTCTAATCACTAATCGGTTAAGCCTAATTAGTACCTTGGTCAACACTCATCTCCCAAGGAATTTTTAATTCCTTTTTATTCACCCAAGACTCCTCTCTTCCCATGTGAATTTTTAATTCACATTTATCCTTCCAAGGTTTTCCTCTTTCCCATGAAACTTCTAGAACCTTTGACTTGTCACATCACTCACATGTGGCAAATTCCCACCTTTTTGGGAACCTTGTCTTATCCACTAGATTCTCCCAATCATTGTGAATTTAAAATTCATTTTTATTCTCCCAAAGATTTCCCCTTCCCCGTGTGATCATTGAAAGGTCACATCAAGGTATTGGCAAGGTACTTGTCCTTCCTCCACATCACTTGTCCTTATTCCACCTCACTTACACATCATCACATCCTATGACACTTCACCTTCGACATGTCAAGATGTGAGGGATTTTGAGTCCTCAACTCACCATAGCCCTTCATCTTGGCCTTGGTGGCTTAATCTCAACCATTGAATTCTCTAGAGAATTCAAATTATTCTATAAATACCCCCCTCTTCTAATGCATTTTATAACACTTAGCCATTTGCACCCTTATGCTACCAATTTGATTACTCAACTTGCAAGAATTTTCCATCATCTAATTAAGTCATTTAGCCATTAGCATTTTCATTTTATCATATTGTTCATCTTGCATCTAGCCATCTCCATAGCCATCCAAGGAGCACACAAGCTTTCAAACATCAAGGGCCAACCAAGGGATTCAACAACACAAAGGTATAATCATTTACAATCATTATTTTGCTATCTTTTTTTGTGTTCCTTGTGCTTTTCTTTATTGCATTTTAGTTATTTTGCAGCTTTAGGATAGGATAAACTCAAGGCTTCACACTTCCATCCCAAATTTCTTCAGTAGCTCTCTCACATATTTGGACTGAGACATGAAAATTCCCTTGTTTAACTGGGTCACTTGCAATCCTAGAAAGAACTTCATCTCTTCAATCATGCTCATCTCAAATTCATCCTTCATCTCATCAGAAAACTTCATACATAGATTGTAATTTCCTCCAAAAATAATGTCATCAACAAAGACTTCTATAATTAACTCTTTATCATGATCCAATTTGAAATATAAGTTGCTATCAACAATACCTTTAGTGAATCCAAGCTTCAGTAAGTATTTGTCTAATCTATCATACCAAGCTCTAGGGGCTTGCTTAAGTCCATATAGAGCTTTCTTTAGGCGGAAAACCATATCTTCCTTGTCAGTTAGCTGAAATCCGTCTAGCTATTTAATATATACTTCTTCTTCTAGTTCTCCATTCAAAAATGTTGACTTCACATCCATCTGATAGACTTTATAGTTTTTGTATGCAACATAAGAAAGAAATAATATAATAGCTTCAATTCTAGAAATAGGGGAAAACATTTCTTCAAAATCAACACCTTCCATCTGATAATACCCTTTACATACTAGTCTTTCTTTATTTCGGACCACTTGACCTTGTTCATTCAGCTTGTTCTGAAACACCCATTTAGTACCAATCACATTTTTGTCTTTAGGTCTGGGAACTAGTATCCATGTGTCATTCTTTTCAATTTGCATTAGCTCTTCCTTCATAGCTTCCATCCAGTGCTCATCTTGGCATACTTCATTGGCATTTTTAGGTTCAATCTTGGAAATCAGGCAGTACTCTTCTACAATCTTTCTTCTAGATTGCACTCCTTTATTCTTATCTCCTATAATTTGATTTTTAGAATGATTTAGCTTTACATACCTTGGAGTTTTGGGACTTTCATGAACTTCTGGTCCACCTAATCTTCCTTCTGCACTTGCACTTGTCTGTGCTTCCTGACTTACTTGTGTAAACACTGAAATCTGGTCTAAGCCTGTGACTTCAATATTTCTTCATAATTCGTATTTCCATGGTCATGATTAAATAATGTCAATTATTTAATTTCTAAAGTTTTCATTTCATCTATTAATTAAATAATCTTAATTATTTAATTAATTCACACTTTTCTTTATTCTATCTGATTAATTAAATAAACGCTTTTTATTTAATTATGTTACTAATTAACCTTATCCTTCTTCTTCAATTAAATAAATTCTTATTTAATTTACCTTTTATCATATTTCAACTATAATTAAATAAATTCTTTATTTATTTAATTATTCATTTAATCCCTTCATCACTTAATTAAATAAATCTTATTTATTTAATTATTCTTCAAATATCAAATCTCGAATTAAATAAATCATTTAATTCGTAAAAAATTATTTTAGCACATTCTTCTATATTTAGATAATTGTGTAAGTTATCTAAGTATTCACTTTTACTCAACTCGAGATCTATTTAAATCGGTCAGTTAACTCCTAATTTGATGTCCGAGTTGCTTTCACAAGTAATCTCTTTTTCAAATCATTCAGTCATCTAGTTCTAACTCATTTGCATGTACATGCGTATTTGTTGGTGTAATTAAAAGTGTTGTACCTTGTCCTAGGTCATAATTATACCTTAGTTAAGTTTACTTAGAGACCACATAGGAGGTTGTTGGAGAATTTCCACTTTTAGTGGACTTGACATGTCATTACTTTATCACATCCACCTTTCGTGGACACATCATGTGATTACCTCTCCACCTTTTGTGGGTGATCCACCTTTTGTGGTGATTATCACATTATCACTTTTCCACTTTAGGTGGAGTGATAGCTTTTCATAGTTGTCTCAAATCATAAGATTACGACACTTGTCATAATCTTATGCCCTTCTTTCTTCTCTCCTTGGCTATATAACCAAGGGGTCTCCTATGTACTTTTGCATAGCATAGCTAATCATATTTGCATTCATTGATAAGAATACAGTCTATTCGTGTCATCTTGTTTCTATCTCTCTTATGCTTCTGCTTTCTATTAGGCCTCTAGATCTTGAGTGGCTACCTTCATAGCCAATTCTTATAGTATTAATTAAATATCTTTATTTAATTAATTAATGGTAAGTGCACCAAGATGGTTCCCAAAAATGGGGCTTAAGTGGCCACTTTTTTTTTTTTTTTTTTGAATTCAAGAAATGCTGACCTTGGACGTGAAATTGAGGATAGTTACACTAAAAAATTTGAGATGGAACAAAAACAAGGATCGAAGTACTCCAAGTCTACTTTTTAAACTACTAATTTATTTTGAAAATGGTTGAGATTAAGGGGTTCAAAAGAGGGATATACATAAATTGGTGTTGTTTTTGTCAAAAAAAACATAACATAGCAACTCTTGTACGACTTGAGCATGGTGAATTTTTTTTTAGTATTTTTAAAATTGCTATGGTTAGAAGTTAGCTAACAACATCTAGTTGATGCACAATTCTTCTGATAAAATTTTAATGAATATTTGGATTTTTACTAATTTTCTAAGTGGGCACTTCCTAAAAAGCAGAATTTTGGTTGTGCTCCCCCTACAAATTTTGGAAAGTAATAGATTTTTCTAAATTTTTATTTTTTAAAATTTTTAGAATGGAGTCTAGTTTCTAAAAATTAATTTATTTGAAATTTTGATGAACGGTTAATTTATGAAAAAAAACCAAACATTTCTTTTTGACAAAAATAGACATACAAACAAAAGAAATTATGGATGAAAGGCCTAACATTGTCAGAAAGTGAAAAAAATTATATATTTGGAAAGGTAAGAGAGAACTTAACATTACCCATGTGTTCGAGTTTGTCGATATTGAACCAAATGCAATCCTGACGCTGAGCACGAACTCGATTATGTGAAAAAATTTAGAATTTGCAAAAAACATGTCTTTGGTCGTTGGGAATGCCCTCCAAGCCTTTGGGTTGGTATTCCAAGGAAAATAACAAAGCTAAGACTCAGGGATTCCCAAAGTAAAATATAACGCGAGTGCATTATAATGTGCTCGTGTTATTTCTTCCTTTAGTTAAATGCCACTTTTTTGAATGTTTGTTCATATGTTTGTATGTATATGTATGTTGTTGTGTCATGTATGTATGCCTATATGTATGTATTTATGCTTATGGAAGAGAGGGAGAGAGAGGGTGGGAGTGGGAGAGAGGGTG
>VDFB02254833.1:479822-497305 GCA_007258455.2 Sequoia sempervirens
ATTCTATTATGGATTGCTTTCATTTTTGTTGTTTTTCTTATTCCATGTTGATCAAATTGTTTGTTTGTCATGTTACAACCTTAGGTTGTCAATAGACATTTTAAATTACACAATTCTATACACTTTCCTATTACATTTTTAAACCACATCTCTTTGAGGCATTTTGTGAAATTTAACAATTCACTTTCTTTTTGTATGCTTCCAAAGCTTTCATTGAGGTATTTTTTCAAATAGTTATACAAACCAGCTGATTTCCTTGTCTATGCTACCAAATTTTCCATACATGTCTCTAAAAAATTGGAATATACTCGTAATGCATGCTCAATTATGATTTTCAGCCATTACAAAAGTGTGTGCAAAGCTTGGTGAGGGAATTTCAAGTTATTCATTTTAAGTTAACCTTATCGTGAGCACTTATGATGTAGACATTATAGGAGCATCTCGAATTTCAAGATATTCTAGATTCATGAGAGGTGTTGTGTGCAATAGGTATCTTGCAACTCGCAGTGAAGATGTATGAGCAGGAGTGACTAAGTTGACAGACTGCCATGCCTATCTATAAGTGCCTTCCATCTATTTTCATTTCATTTCCATTTTGGACATGAGTTGTTTCTTTTTATTCTTTTACTTTGCCTATCTGTAACTAAACTAGTAAAAATTGATTGGTCTCCCCTTGCAGAAAATTTTGATTTTGGAGCCATCGAAGAGAATCTTAGCCAAAAAAGAAATGCAACATCCTTATTTTGATGATCTTGACAAATCTCAATTTTGATTTCAAGCCATTATGAAAGAGTGTGTGAAGCTTTGTGAGGGAATCTCAAGTTTCTCATTTGAAGTTAACCTCTAAATGAGAACCTATGATGTAGACATTATAAGAGAATCTCAAATATATGCATGACATTGTAAAATATTTGTGAGAACAGAGTACCTAAGGCATTGTAATGAGATTTACTTGTAATGACATTTACTGAAATAATGAAATTTGGTGTAGGGGTACCAAGGTTATTGAAAAATTTGGTTCCAGAAATATTTTAAGTTAGTTTTGTGTTGTGATTTTTGTCAATAGAATAAGGTCATAACACATCCACAATTGATTTATAATGTAATAAGTCATGTTAGTTACAAAAAGAACAGTTAGGCATGATTGGAAAGATGTAGAATCATTTGTAAAGGCTATTTAAAGCCTCTTGAAGGCTATTTAAGTCAATATTTGAATTTGTAGCCTTTTGAAGGAAAATGTTTGAATATGGTTGTAAATGTACTATTAGTGAGATTGAGATTGTTAACCTTCAGAGAGTAGCAGTATTTATGTTGATGAAATTTCCTTTAGATGCAAGGATTCAAAGCACATCAACCATGTGGTACAAATGATTAAATCCCATAGACGATCTGTAGCAATGAAAGAGTCTCAAAAGGAAGAGAGAGCTACACTAGTGACTCAGGAGAAAGTTTAGTGATGCAGAGTCAAGATGGAGAAGACTCAAACAAATCAGATTTTAGTAAATCAACAACCTTTGTTATTTCATTTGGCCATCTTGGAACAACTACCAACAAAAACGCTTCGAAACTGAACAATTTGGCTTAAATTTTAGAGAATGCCTCTCAAGGACCATCTCATCATCAATATAGCATCTACTCAAACCCACAACACCATTCCTAAGCCAAACATACAAGGTTTCTTTGCAATTTATTGGAGATCCTTCAAACTGCCCTACAAAAAGGCTACAAAATTAGCCCTATTTTACAAACAAACTGCTCTTTAAACTTCTTGTAACCTCACAAGCTCTTGGAAAGTCATAAAATAGGTCAAAAAACTCCCAATTCCATAGGTTTTAGAAAAGCACTCAGCCTCTAAGCCATAATTGATTAAAACCCTCAATTTTCTAACAAATACGTAGGTTTTTTAGCATCTCACAAATCCAAGGCCTTCCAAACCTCACCAAAGCATCAAACAAGTTTTTTAGGGTCTACACACACATAATAAACCTTCACCTAGCCTTTAGACTCAGTAGATCTCAAAAACATCACTTTGGTTCCTCCATTTCAAGCCAAAATCTGACATTCTCAACCTAAAACAACATCACCAGCCCTATAAATACCTTACCATTATTAAAAGAGTTAAGGAAACTTAAAAAAAACACATTGTAAACCTTTCCTCTGAGTCACAATTCACCGTAGTAGGAGGAAGGGCTCCATCACAAAAGTTAAAGTAAACTCAGACCCTGCTGGTCTGTACAGGCTGAATAAAGAAAAATGGATTTTCCTTTCACTAAAACAACCAAAGGTGTATCAAAATAGATTGGTCTATTAGACCTTATTCAAGAAAAAAAGACCTCAACATACTAACATTTACCAACTATCCTTTCAATTTACCATCAAACAATCACAAATTGAGGGTGAGTTGTGGGTGCTCCTGCACCATTCAGCTTTCAAAAACAAAGTCAATTAGGCTAGCAGACATCTGGATCGAGCTAGCATTTGGTGGAAGAGGAAGAAAGATGACTGGAACTCTAGAGGCCCACCATACTAGATTTTGGTATTGAACCATGAGAGTAGAAGAGAGATCTGATATCAAGTATCAAAACATTAGGCATGCATTATTCCAACCAACGGAGAAGGAGATGATTACTTTGCTTCATTTTCATTTTCATAAGCATATCAAGGCATGGGAACCAAGAAGACCAATGATGTCTAGTTTTATGTGGAGGTAATGGATGTGGTCCAAAATTTAGGAGGGTCAAGAAGGTCAATGTATGATCTTGATGAAATTGAGGAAGAACAACAAGAGAGGGACAGGAAAAATAAAATCAATACAGAGTTTCAAGGTTTTGTCAAGCGAGTAAGAGAGCTATGGGAGCAGCCTCATCTAAAATATTTTGAACTAGACTTTGATATGTACCATTTAGAGAGCTTGGTTTTCATGGAGTTCCTTTCACAGCCTCTTCTTTTATTATTCTTATGGTAAATTGATTGGTAGAGTTGGTGGAATTACCTTTCTTAGTAGTAATCGCTATTAGTGAGATTGAAATTGTTAACCTTGAGAGAGTAGGACTTGGGAAAAAGGAATTTGATATGGCTATTGCTTTCAAAGACTTCAAGCAGGATGTACTCCACATTGACTCCATTCCTCAATCTTCACTTGATGGCATCAAGGAATGGATGAACTCCATGGTTATAAAGTATTATGAAAGTAGAATGAACTTGTACTAGCAGCTAATTTTGAAGATTCAAAGCACATCAACCATGTGGTACAGATGATTAAATCCCAAAGATGATTTTTAGCAATGAAAGAGTTTGAAAAGGCAGAGAGAGCTACATTTGTGACTCAGGAGAAAGTTTATCTTTCAAAAAACAAACCCAATTAGGCTGGAAGATGTGTGGATCGGGACAACATTTGGTGGAAGAGGAAGAAAGATGACTAGAACTCTGGAGGCCCACCATACTGGATTTCGATATTCAACCATGAGAGTAGAAGAGAGAGTTGATATCATGTATCAAAACATTAAGCATGCATTCTTCCAGCCAACGGAGAAGGAGGTGAATACTTTGCTTCATTTTCATTTGCATAACCATATCAAGGCATGGGAACCAAGAAGACCAAGGATGTCGAGTTTTATGTGGAGGTAATGGATGTGGTCCAAACTTTAAGATGGGCAAGAAGGTCAATGTATGATTGTTAACCTTGAGAAAGTATTTATGTTGAGGAAATTTCCTTTAGATGCAAGGATTCAAAGCACATCAACCACATGTGGTACAAATGATTAAATCCTAGAGACGATCTGTAGCAATGAAAGAGTCTGAAAAGGAAGACAGAGCAACACTGGTGACTCAAGAGAAACTTCAGCTTTCAAAAACAAAGTCAATTAGGCTAGCAGACGTGTGAATCAGGCCAGCATTTGGTGGAAGAGGAAGAAATATTACTGGAACTCTAGAGGCCCACCATACTAGATTTCGGTATTCAACCATGAGAGTAGATGAGAGAGCTGATATCATGTATCAAAAAATTAAGCATGCATTCTTCTAGCTAGTGGAGAAGGAGATGATTACTTTGATTCATTTTCATTTGCATAACCATATCAAGGCATGGGAACCAAGAAGACCAAGGATGCCGACTTTTATGTGGAGGTAATGGATGTGGTCCAAAATTTAGGAGGGACAAGAAGGTTGATGTATGATTGGTGCAGGAGCACCATTCAGTAAGTTTTGTTCATCAAGGAAAATAATGAGTAGAATATCATCAGTTTACTAAAACCTGATCGAACTTGTACATTTGAAGGTTTTGAATCAATAAAATTGGCTTTTTGACCCATTCATCTTTTTGTAGCCTCTGTAACTTGAGGAATGGGTCTGCACTAACATTATTAAGGTGTGGGAATGATGTGTTAGTGTTGGCGAGGTTTGAAAGTGAGATGGGTGTGAAACCCATGTGTGTAAAAGTGAGTTGTCTTTAAGAAAAATGGTGGTTTTGAAAAGTTAAATTATTTTTTTGTGTAGGGAAGCATTATTTTATTATTGTTTGAGTAATTTATAGGTTGTGGTTAGCTTTGGAAGTATCATTTTCAATAAACCCCTAAGGTTTAGGCTACAATAGAGGGTTTTGTGGTTTACCCATTGTACAATGGTATAACTAAGATCTAATTGTGGATTTTGATGTTTTGACACCTTAGAATTTTTTCCTCAAGAGTTGGTAAGGTTTGGATAAGTTTAGAGTATAGAGCCTTTGTTCAACTGGATCGATCCCTTAAGGGTCCAAAGGGAAAAATGGCTGCAAACTTCAGCATGAAGTTACTCAAACACCGTGATGCTTAGAAAATTCTCATCTAATCCAATGGGATCACATTGGGCCCCTATACAATAACCTCTCTCGGTTTTCTTTATCTCGGAGTGGTTTTCCTATGGTGTCCAGTTTTTAGTTGATGAAAAAAGTGTCAAATGAAAGCAGTGAAAACTTGCAAAGTGGTGCAACTTTCATTCTGCAACTCGTGTGACCAAACAGACTATTCCAATGCATCCGAATAGGCATTTTTACGCTAGGCATGGTCCTCTTTCACACCCAAACACATGGAATCGCTCCAAACTACGTTCAACCGAATGAATCCCTTAAGGGTCTAAAGGGAAAAATGGCTGCAAAATTCAGCATGAGGTTACTTGGACACCATGACGCTTAGAAACTTCTCATCTAATCCTATGGGATCGCGTTGGGACCCTCTACAATAACCTCTCTCGGAGTGGTTTTCCTGTGGTGTCAAAGTTTCAGTTGATGAAAAAAGTGTCAAATGGAAGTAGTGGAAAGTTGCAAAGTGGTGCAACTTTCGTTCTGCAACTCGTGTGACCAAACGAACTATTCCAACGCATCCGAATAGGCATGCTTATGCTAGGAATGGTCCTTTTTCACACCAAAACATGCGGAATCGCTCCGAGCTACGTTCAACTGGATCGATGCCTTAAGGGTCCAAAGGGAAAAATGGCTGCAAACCTCAACATGAGGTTATTCAGACACCGTGATGCTTAGAAACTTATCATATGATCCCATGGGATCGCATTGGGACCCTCTACAATAACCTCTCTCATTTTTTATGGAAGTAGTGAAAAGTTGTAAAGTGGTGCAACTTTTGTTCTGCAACTTGTGTGACCAAACAGATTGTTCCAACACATCTGAATAGGCATGTTTACACTAGGCATGGTCCTCTTTTGCACCCAAACACACGGAATTGCTCTGAACTACATTTAACCGGATCAATCCCTTAAGGGTCCAAAGGGAAAAATGGCTCCAAAATTTAGCATGAGGTTACTCGGACACCGTGACGCTTAGAAACTTCTTGTCTGATCCTATGGGATCGCGTTGGGACCCTCTACAATAACCTCTCTTGGAGTGGTTTTCCTGTGGTGTCAAAGTTTCAGTTGATGAAAAAAGTGTCAAATGGAAGTAGTGGAAAGTTGCAAAGTGGTGCAACTTTCGTTCTGCAACTCGTGTGACCAAACAGACTATTCCAACGCGTCCGAATAGGCATGTTTACGCTAGGAATGGTCCTTTTTCACACCAAAAAATGCGGAATCACTCTGAGCTACGTTCAACTGGATCGATGCCTTAAGGGTCCAAAGGGAAAAATGGCTGCAAACCTCAACATGAGGTTATTCAAATACTGTGACGCTTAGAAACTTATCATCTGATCCCATGGGATCGCATTGGGACCCTCTACAATAACCTCTCTCATTTTTTATGGAAGTAGTGAAAAGTTGTAAAGTGGTGCAACTTTTGTTCTAAAACTTGTGTGACCAAATAGACTGTTCCAACACATCTGAATAGGCATGTTTACACTAGGCATGGTCCTCTTTTGCACCCAAACACACGGAATTGCTCTGAACTACGTTTAACCGGATCAATCCCTTAAGGGTCTAAAGGGAAAAATGGCTGCAAACTTCAACATGAGGTTACTCGGACACCGTGATGCTTAGAAACTTCTCATCTAATCCTATGGGATCATGTTAGGACTCTCTACAATAAACTCTCTCAGTTTATATTATCTCAGAGTGGTTTTTCCTTGGTGTCAAATGGAAGCAGTGGAAAGTTGCAAAGTGGTACAACTTTCGTTCTGCAACTCGTGTGACCAAACGAACTATTCCAATGCATCCAAATAGGCATGTTTACACTAGGCATGGTCCTCTTTCACACCCAAACACGCGAAATCGCTCCGAGCTATGTTCAACCGGATCGATCCCTTAAGGGTCCAAAGGGAAAAATAGCTGCAAAATTTAGCATGCGGTTACTCAGACACCGCGATGCTTAGAAACTTCTCATCTGATCCCATGGGATCGTGTTGGGCCCCTCTACAATAAACTCTCTCGGTTTTCGTTATCTCGAGTGGTTTTCCTGTGGTGTCAAAATTTTAATTGATGGAAAAAGTGTCAAATGGAAGTAGTGGAAAGTTGCAAAGTGGTGCAACTTTCGTTATGCAACTCGTGTGACCAAACTGACTGTTCCAACACATTCGAATAGGAATTTTCACGCTAGGCATGGTCTTCTTTCTCACCCAAACATGCGCAATCGCTCTGAGCTACATTTAATCGGATCGATCCCTTAAGGGTTTGAGTGTAGTATGTTGAAATAGGCCATTCCACCTATTGTTCAGGCTATGTCTAAGTGATATGGGCCTGATGTAAGTAGGATAGGGAGTAGGAAAAAGAAAATAGAATTATTAAGGGCATTGGAAGAGATTACTAACATTGCCCCTGTTGAAAATTCAAAATTGAGGCCCCTTAAAAGTAAGGCTAGAAGAGGTGAAAAGAAAAAAATTCTTGAAAATAAGTTAGAATAGGTTGGAAATAGGGTGAGATTGTTGAGTTTGATGTGTTCAAAGGGTTTGTAAGGACAGGGGAGGTCAAAATTATGTTATGGCATGACATGCTTTAGTTGGGAAAATAGGGGTTTTGAATGAAAAAGAGAGGTTTGAGGGAGTAAATGTGGGTAAAGTCAAGGGGAAACATAATTTGGTGGTCAATTAAGTTTGAGCAGGAAAAATGAAGAGTGTTGGAATAGGTTTTGAGGTTCAGGTTTGGGGGTTTGGTTCGCCGGTTTGGCCAAATTTTTTTGGAGGGGGGTTCGGTTCATTTTGGGTTTGTTGGTACAAAAAACATGTAAAAACAAAATATATATCTATGCAACCTAGAAGCATGAATTAGGATTAGAATATCAAATATCATCATATAAACAACAAAACCACCATAAACTTTAATGTCATTTAAAACAACAAAATTGGCAAAAAAAAAAAGTGTTCATAACCTGCAAAAAAATGTGAATAAAATCACACTGATTTTCGCATAAAAAAAACATGAGACCATAGCTTTTTGCTTACTATTATGCTTTGATATATTTTTTCCTAGCATCCATAGCTTGTTCGAAAGTAATTTTTTTAGGCTTTTAGCCATAGCAGCAAGGCAGTGAATTGTTTGATAAAATGCTTTGGTAGACATGTATGAAAAATGTGGTAGCATAGACAAGGCAATGAACTGTTTGAAAAAATTCCTCAAAAGAAATGTGGCCTCATGGTGATGGAATGGCATGACAAATGCCATGACAAGAAAGTACTATGGATTGTCATGGCATTCCACCACCATGAGACCACATTTCTTTTGAACTTTATCAAGCAGGTTATTTATATATCTATCTATATATTATTATGCTTTGATAGATTTTCCAAGCATTCATAGCTTGTTTGGAAGCACCTATTTTAGGCTTTTAGCCATAGCAGCAAGGAGGTGAACTATTTGATAAAATGCTTTGGTAAACATGTATATGAAAATGTGGTAGCATAGACAAAGGCGTGAACTGTTTAAAAAAAAATGCCTCAAAGAAATGTGGTCTCATGGTGATGGAATGGCATGACGAATTCCATGAAAAGAAAATTGCTATGGATTGTCATGGCATTCTACCACCATTGAGACCACATTTCTTTGAGGCTTTTATTCAAGCGGTTTGCTTCCTTGTCTATGCTATTGCTTACTATTATGCTTTGATATATTTTTTCCAAGCATCCATGGCTTGTTTGGAAGCACCTATTTTAGGCTTTTAGCCATAGCAGCAAGGAGGTGAATGTTTGATAAAATGCTTTGGTAAACACATATAAAAAATGTGGTAGCATAGACAAGGCAACGAACTATTTGAAAAAATGCCTCAAAGAAATGTGGTCTCATGGTGATGGAATGGCATGACGAATGCCATGACAAGCAAATTGCTATGGATTGTCATGGAATTCCAGCACCATTGAGACCACATTTATTGAACTTTTAAAACAGTTCACTGCCTTGTCTATGCTATTATATTATTACGATTTGATATATTTTTCCAAGCATCCATAGCTTGTTTTGAAGCACCTATTTTAGGCTTTTAGCCATAGCAGGGAAGGTGAATTGTTTGATAAAATGCTTTGGTAAACATGTATGAAAAATGTGGTAGCATAGACAAGAACCTTGGCTTGTTTGAAAAATGCCTCAAAGAAATGAGGTCTCATGGTGATGGAATGCCATGACAATCAAAATAATTTAATTTGATTGTCATGGCGTTCCATCACCATGAACCTCTATTGAGCATTTTCAAAAGTTCAACACTTGTCTATATACTTATGCTTTTGATAGATTTTTGAAGCATCCATAAGCTTGTTCAAGCACTTGTTTTAGGATTTTAGCCATAGTAACAAGGCGGTGAACTATTTGAAAAAAATTATTAGACATGTATCAAAAATGTGGTAGTATAGACAAAGGCGATGAATTGTTTGAAAAAATGTCTCAAAGAAATGTGGTCTCATAGAATGCCATGACAAGCAAATGCAATTGGGAGCTGCTCCTAGTTATTAGTTATGCAATGTGAAGTAATTGCATAACTACTTAGGTTGACTTTGTAAAAACTATATTGTAATTGAAATTTTGTCATCTATCAACATCTAGTTATTAGTTATGCAATGTGAAGCAATGCTTTGAGTTTGAAATATGTGCAATGCAATGTAATCAACGATATGAATATAAACTACAAAAATCTATTTTTTACAATTTATTAGTTAAAATCTTTATTGTATTTTCTCTCTATATCTCTATGCTATGGAAATTCCTTTAATTTTTTAAAAAAAATTTTTTATCTCTTGTTCTACTTTTTTTAAACTTTTTTTTAAATCTAATTTTTTTCCCATTTTTCTAGACTTTTTCCTGATTTTTTCAAAAAATCTTATACTTTTGGTTTGTCGATTTTTTCCCCAAAATTTTTTTTCTACTATGGTATAAACACATATCTTTTTGTAATATCAAGGATACTTTTTGAAACTTCCATGCATTGCTAATCTATAAGGAAAAGTCTTTTGCCTAATCTATATGCAGCCATGCTTTTGACATTGTCAAAAAGAGCAAATATGGACACCATCAATAAAAAAGATTTGTATGAACCAAATAGCCATGTGCACATACATCAATATATGTCGATATAAGTATAAAATATAGTTACAAAATAGCCACATAGGCTTACGCTTGAATGCCATATAGGCATACAATGTCAAATATATCCAATACAAGATATGTACAAAATTGCCATGTCTAGGCATACAACAAAGGGCTTTGGAATCAAAATTCATTTCTCTCCATGCTCTGGAAATAAATTCTTTCCCTTTGTTTGGAAATATGATGGCGATAAGTACGTCAATCATTTTTGTTGTGCTTGAGGAGTGCTCCTATTGCTCCTCCTAAAGTTTAGCTCTTGGTGAAGTTTTAACTGTTACAATAAGAAGTAAAGACATTAATATATGGAAATTACATTATAAGAAATGATATATTTAACAAAATAATCACTTAAAGCCATCTCATGATCACTCTCCATGATGGAAATATTTGCATGTCGATGCTCAGGCGTGCTCAAGCCCTGTATAAACCATCCAAATAGGAATTAAACTACAAATCAATAATGGTTTGATTTTTCACTAGAACTAACATCTATAACAACAAATGTAAATTGAAATTTAGTAATTTTCATCATACCTTCTCTATCAGAGCCATGGAGGATTGTATAGAAGATGAAACACTGATATCCATTTCCATTGTAACGTTTGGAGGTGTTCCCACAACCAACATCTGAAAATAAAACAACAAATTATTCAATCACAAAAAAGTTACAATAGCGAGATCCATGTCATGACTTATAATGTATGAGATCTAATGAATTTTTTTTTGAGTACAAGTATTAAACTATATATTTCTGGTAGGCCTTGGAAGTTTGATAGGAAGACCAAGCATGATGGGGAGAAGAACACATACTCCATTGTGAAGGATGGGAAGACTTACAACCTTTCACCTCTCCTAGAAGAAGACAAGGCAAAGCATGAAGGGCCTAGTGTTTTGATGGTGGGTGAGAAGGAGTTCATGAAGACCTTGAAGGAAGGAAGAGGAAGTGGATTCTTCCTGATTATGAAGCCAAAAAGTGAAGCAGATATTCCCACAAAGAAGAAGGAAGATGCACCAAAAGTCCAAGAGTTGTTGGGAGTTGGAAAGGTACAAGGACATAACAGTGAATGAATTACCTAGTTCCCTACCTCCCATTAGGGATATAAGCCACCATATTGATCTGATTCTAGAGGCTACATTTCCCAATAAGGTTGCATACAAGATGACACCTACTCAAAATGAGGAGATTGCAAGACAAGTGCAAGAGTTGATGGATAAAGGGCTAGTGAGGAAGAGTTTGAGCCCATGTGTTGTTCCTACTATCCTAGCACCAAGGAAGGATGGTAATTGGATGCTTTGCAGTGATTCAAGAGCCATTAATAGGATCACAATCAGATATAGGTTCTTGATGCCAAGAATGGAGGACCTCATGGATTGTCTATCAGGAGCATCTTACTTTTCCAAGATTGATCTAAAGAGCGGGTACCATCAAATAAGGATCAAAGAGGGGGATGAATGGAATACAAATTTCAATACTAATGAAGGGCTCTATGATTGGTTGGTGATTCCCTTTGGGTTATCAAATGCCCCTAGTACATTTATGCGCCTTATGAATGAGGTATTGAGGCCTTTCATTGGAAAGTTTGTTGTAGTTTATTTAGATGGCATCCTTGTGTTTAGTAGGTCTAAAGAAGAACATTTGAAGCACCTTGACATGGTACTAAGGAGGTTACAAGAGGGGAAGCTGCTGATCAACATGGAAAAGTGTGAATTCATGAAGGAAGAACTAGTCTACCTTGGTTTTTTCATCTCCAAGGGAAGTTTGAATATGGATCCTTCAAAGGTGGATGCTATTCTTACTTGGACAACACCAAAATCCATCGAAGATGTGAGAAGCTTCCACGGACTTGAAAGCTTTTATAGAAAGTTCATCAAGAACTTTAGCCAAATTTGTGCACCAATCTTGGACACCATCAAAGGAGGTAACAAAGGTAAGTTTTCTTGGATCAATGAGGCTGATAAAGGGTTTGAATATTTGAAAATGAGAGTAGCACAACAGCCTATACTTGTGCTCCCTGATTTTGATAATTTTTTTACCATTGAGTGTGATGCTAGCAATCAAGCAATTGGGACTATTTTGAGCCAAGAAGGAAGACCGGTTGCATTTTACAGTGAGAGGGTAAATGAAGCAAAGAGGAAGTATTCTTCCTATGATTTGGAATTGTATGCTATGGTCCAAGCCCTCAAAAATTGGAGGCACTACTTGTTACCTAAATAATTTGTTGTTTATACTGATAATCATGCCTTGAGTTTTTTGAATGCACAAGACAAACTCAGTCATGGGCACATGAAGTGGGTAGAGTCTTTGCAAGCCTATACTTTCACAATAAAGCATAAGAAGGGCCAAGCAAATAAGGTGGTATATGCTCTCAATAGAAGGGCAGTGTAGTGCAAGAGATCCAAATCCAAAGCATGGGGGTTGAAGCATTGAAGGATATGTACCATGAAGATTCAGATTTCAAGGAGGTATACAATGTTTGTGAGCAGCATTTGAATTCTTTTCATGGTGAATTCTCTAAATTTTTATTGTAGAATGGTTTTCTCTTCAAAGGAACCCAATTGTGTGTGTGTAAATGCTCAATGAGGGAGAACATCATAAAGGAGAAACACACTGGGAGTCTTGGAGGTCACTTTGACCTTGACAAGACCTTAGAACAAGTTAGGATATTTTACTATTGGCCAAAGTTGTAGGTGGATGTGAGAAGGTATGTGGAAGGCTGCACAATATGTCAAAGGGAAAAGGGAACTTTATCAAATGCAGGACTCTATCAACCACTGCCCATTCCCAATAGGCCTTGGGAGTGTGTAAGTATCGACTTTGTCTTGGGGTTGCCTAGAACCCAAAAGGTTTTGATAGTATCTTTGTGGTAGTTGATAGATTTATTAAGATGTCACATTTTCTTCCTTGAAAATGCACCAATGATGCATCTCATATAGCAGGTCTCTTCTTTAAGGAGGTTGTTAGGATACATGGACTGCCTTTAAGCATTGTTTCTGACAGGGATTCTAAATTCATTGGTCACTTTTGGAGGACCTTGTGGAAGAAAGTCAAGGAAAAAATCTATCCTTTAGTTCAACATAGCATCCACAAATGGATGTAAAAACTAAAGTGGTGAATAGATCATTGGAAAACCTTTTAAGATGCCTTACCAAGGAGCATGGAAAAGCTTGGGATATGATTTTACCTCAGGCTGAATTTGCATATAATGACTCCATGAATAGGAGCATTGGTAGAAGCCCTTTTGAGGTAGTCTATGGCATGCACCCTAGAGGGGTATATGAACTAAGAGATCTATAAGGAGTTGCTAGGAGAAGTGCTCAAGGTGAAGAATTTTCTGTTACAATCAGGGATATTCATCAACAAGTGAAGGAAACCCTTCAAAAGAATGTTGAGAAGTATAAGGAAAAGGCAGATTTAAAGAAGAGGAATGTCCAATTCAAGGTTGGAGACTTGGTGATGGCACACTTGAAGAACGAGAGACTTCCAAAAGGAAAGTATACC
The DNA here is from genome assembly GCA_007258455.2 of Sequoia sempervirens. Taxonomy (NCBI): domain Eukaryota; kingdom Viridiplantae; phylum Streptophyta; class Pinopsida; order Cupressales; family Cupressaceae; genus Sequoia; species Sequoia sempervirens. The sequence continues at coordinate 493,303 of VDFB02254833.1, forward strand.
AAACTCATGATGAAGAAAATAGGACCTTGCAAGGTGGTCTACAAGTTTGGCCAAAATGCTTATGAAATAGAGCTACCTCCTGGGGTGGCAATCTCTCCTATCTTCAACATTTCTGACTTGTATCCTTTCAAAGCTTCTGTGATATGATTGAGTGTGTGGTTACTATCAAACTAATGATATGATTTATGTTACTAAATTTGGTTAAGGTGTATAAGACAGGTTTGGTGACTTTGATGGTTGGATAGGTGACTATTATGAAGCCTTTTGAGAAAATTGGTGATTAACCACAAGATGATAATCAAGATTCCATTGTAGCAGGAGTTTGTAACCTATAAATAGACTGTTGTAGTCAAAATATGGTGAGTGCACTGCTTTATAATGGACTAATAACAATGAGGTATGGTTTAGTTGATTTGTTTCCTTGGTGGAAAATTGAAAGGATGAATTGTTCAAGTGTCAATAATCAGGTTTATGTTGATTTTAAGGTGGCTGAGAATGATGTGAATCTAATTGATTAAGTCAAAGTTTTCTTTACTATCATTTTTTCTTTGAATGATTCAATTGGAATACTCATTATTGGAATGATGAATGATGGCCTATGGAATGGCTAAGAGAATTTGAGTGGATTTTGGTTGAATGAAGAGTAGATTTCTGATGAAATTATATTTGATCTTCTCCTGATTCTATTTGGGATTGAAATCCCTTGAAGAAATGATGTTGATGGTGTTTGTTGGATGCTCTGCATCAGATGTACCCTAATGATTGAGTGTTTTGATAGGATGCTTTGCATCACTAACTGCCTTGTCTATGCTATTGCTTACTACTATGGTTTCATATATTTTTTCTAAGCATCCATAGTTTGTCGTGGTGGTGCACCTTTGCAAGCACATGCCTCCATGTGAAGTAATTGCATCGTGCTGCTTATGTTGACTTTCTAAACAACTATATTGTATAGTTGAAATTTTGTCATCTATCAACATCTAGTTATTAGTTATGAAATTTGAAGTAATTCTTTGAGTTTGAATGATGTGTAATGCAACGTAACCAACACTATGAATATAAACTACACAAATATATTAAGTAGAATTCATTATTTAAGTTCTCTTTATTCTATTACCTCTGTGTACGTTTGAGTGAATCCACTAGCACTAGGAGGTGTTTGCTTGAAACCACCAATATTAGCCTGTTCAACATCCAAAATCACATGTATTAAAATACCATTCGTAAAACAATTCTATTAACATGTAATAAATTTATAATTGTTTACTAGTTGCATACCCCACTGATAGGTGTACTACAAAAATAAGTAGGTGGAGGACGGGTGTATCCAGTCTCAACATAGTGACCCTGCAATTTTATTAAAATAATAAAACTAAATTAGTTAATCATGCATTTCATAATCGAAATTTATTAAATTAAATTCGATAAACATGCTGACTTTTACCCAACTATCAATGCCATATGCACAATGGAAAATTTCAATCATCCTCTCCATCCCCATAGCAGCATACGGATCCTGTGTAGCATCATACAGATCCTGCGTAGCAGCATATGGATCCTATGTAGCAACATACAGATCCTACGTAGCAGCCTCCTGAGTGCCAGTGGGGTCATATGAACAATTCACCCTACAAGACTGACACACCTGGGTTTGAAGGCCACCACTCGAAGACTCCCCTAGATGGCATTGTACAATAGGGCTAGTATGATGGATGACACTCTGGGTCAAAGTGTTGATCACCTGCAATGTCTCTACGTCAGTACTCTCCTTCGCAATGACAGGCATAATAATGTGCTCACGAGGCGGCCTAGCGATAGGTCGTCTCCTTTGTTGCGTAGGATCCGACTGTGCACCGGGCTTATCTTGAGCTGACCCCCCACCTCTCCCCTAGAACTCCCTCATATCAAAATAATTTGGGATTTGGTTCAATATGAACTCACTATATAGTTTCCTAAGAAAATATTGGGGGAATTCACAATTATTGCACAGTGGGTAATCAAATACCAAGTACCACCTATCATAAAAATGGTCCCTAATCTCTTGGTGGTGGCACCAATGAATAGGAAACCTCTTTGCATTGAGGCTAATATTTTTGATTTGTTCTAGGGTCAGTGAATAAAGAGCACAAATCACCTTTAGTAATTTTTAAATCTTTTACTTGTTTATATGATAGTTTATCTGCATAATATGCCCTAGCTTCCTGCCTACTATCTTTCCATCCCATTATTTGTTGGGTTATTAAATCTACATTTTTTAACATCTCTTTCATTGAATTTGCTAGTGTCATTCTTTCTATGGTTGAAGCATTTGGATCACTCAACCTATTGATAAGATCCTCAATTTTCTTTTGTTGTTTTCAATTTCACTCCTCAAATTTTTTTGACTGCTAGGACGGTGTTGAGTGATTGGTGGGGGAGGTTGATTTTTTTGAGGAGGATTTTCCTATTCTTCTTGTTGAGGATTTTCAGGATTATTTGCATCTCCTACAAATTAAGAAAAAAAATCAAATCTAACCTAAAACAAACAAAATCAACTTGAAACTAAGAAATTCAAAACAAATAGCAAACAATACTTACCTCCTACACCTCTTCATCGTCATGGCGCCATCTTTGCGAATAAAAAGAAACTATTTCTGATGAATTTTGAAGAATGCCTCCTCCTAGAACACGAGTGAGAAAATGAGGGTTTTTGGCTGCAGGCAGAGCAGAAAAATAGAAAAGAGAAAATGAATAGCTTTCACTTTTTTTTTTGCTTTTAAAATGAAATAACGTGAGCGCATTATAATGCGCTCGCGTTATGTCATTTCCAATCTTTTTTTGAAGTTGGTCACAAAAGTGTAACCCAACTTCATGCACCCGCCCTTAATTTTTGTGTTGTTCGAACAAAGTGTTGCTTTAATCCTATCTTTATCTTTGTCATGCAAAGACTATTCTTCTATTTTCGAATACCAAACTCAAAGATTAAATCATTTATTTAATCTTTATTTATATTTCTAGTTTGTATCACTCATGTCAGTACTAATAGTTATCATAATGCATGTCGAATCTTTTGATCTCAAGAATCCATCGATCTTTCGATCTTGACCTCTCATTCAAATGATCAATTTTCTATAAATTAATCTGTCTTTCATCATTTCAATCTCTCCTGAAATCTTATGAATTTTGGAAGCATATCTATTATTTGAATCTTTGATGTTTTGCTAAATCACTATCATAGGCTATACTTGCACAAGAGAAATATGAGGGAAATTATACTACAATGGAAAAATGGAGAAGGGAAATTGAGGTTATACATGGAATTACGTAGATATTGGGTGAGATTGTTCAATTTATTTATGTTTTAGCTTTCCTTTGTTCTTTGTTGTTTAACTTTAGATTGCATTAGATCTTGATCGCATTGAGTGTTTGCTTTCCTTTGTTGTATTTCATGATGTTACATTTGGTGAACCCGACGTGAAGACATCATCTTCGCATATCCATATACTTTTATTCAAATTTTTGAGAGTTTTTGTATAGAATGACACATCTGTTTGACGAAATGACGCAATTGACATTTAGAGATGCAACTGCTTGATGAAATGATGCAACTAAAATACTGAACTACATCTGATATTGGAAATGACACAATTGACTTACTTGACTGCATCTGATATCAAAAATGACACATCTGAAAAATACTTATGCATCTGTTATTTTCCAAGTCGCAACTGACTGGTAAATGTTAGGATTAGAGATGGCAGATCTAACAATTAAATGCAGAATTATATAAACAAAACATAGAAACTAAAACATGCACAAAATAAATCATAACACAGAATTTAACGTGGTTCACCCAATCTGGGCTACATCCACCAAACCGCAGCCATCCAATACTTTTATTATCCAGTGAAAAACCTATTACAATCTTGCGAATAATCGTTTTTCATCATACTGAAATACCCATCCGAACCCCTTTTTACCAAGCTTAGAAGCTTCCAGATTTTAGGGTTCTACAAAATTGGAT
>VDFB02254833.1:500992-630713 GCA_007258455.2 Sequoia sempervirens
TAGCTCAAAATAACACCAACAACATCATCAAACTTCAATGTGAACCGAGAAATAGGGTATAGTACAAGCTATTCTAGCTTTTAGGAAAATAACACAAAATCAAAAGAGCCCTAACTTATTCATCAAAGTTTACTTTTATAGAAGTTAATTGACTAGTGACCTATTAAACTCATTTAAATGATCAGTAACTGACCCACCTTCTACCATTTTCATATTAAATAAACGCTTCATAAGAAATACCTTATTCGAAGCGGAAGGCTTTTCATATAACTTTTCCAAGGTTTCCATCAACTCTTGAGTTGTCTTTGCTTTCGTAATATTGAACGCCACTGTTTGTGCTAGGCACAAACGAATACTGCCAAGAGCCTTTCTATCCAAGATCTCCCAGTCCTCATCTAACATTGCTGCGGTTTCTTGGTTTTCCCTTCCAATGGCCACCATAAATCCTTCTGATAGAGATAGTCCTCCATCTGCATCTTCCATAACTGATAGTTCTGCCCATTAAACTTCTCAACCTTCTTACCCTCGTCTGCCATTGCTCCCACTCAACCGTGAGATCTTTCCTACAGACGATAATCGAAACACAACCTGCTCTGATACCACTTGTTAGGGTTAGAGATGGCAGATCTAACAATTAAATGCAGAATTATATAAACAAAACAAAGAAACTAAAACATGCACAAAATAAATCATAACACATAATTTAACGTGGTTCACCCAATCTGGGCTACATCCACCAAACCGCAGCCATCCAATACTTTTATTATCCAGTGAAAAACCTATTACAATCTTGCGAATAATCATGTTTTTCATCATACTGAAATACCCATCCGAACCCCTTTTTACCAAGCTTAGAAGCTTCCAGATTTTAGGGTTCTACAAAATCGGACTTTCCTTTTTCATTGATTTTTCCCTTTTACCCTAACAGGGGCTACAGTATACCATGGGCTATACAGTATAGCATGATCAATCACCACATACCAACAGTAAAATCCCACGACTTATCTAACGAAGAAAATAATGCATCCGACTAGTAAATTTTTAGGTTTAGATTTTCAATTTACAGCTTCCTTTCATGTTTTTATTGTTGCTAATCTTCTGTTTTCATCATGTGTCTTGAGGAGTTAACGAAATTTTTGCAGATTGATAGTCGAAGACCAATATAAAAAATACTAATGAATCTTTCTACAGAACCCATGTTGAAGACCATAGTTAAATTTTTGAAACAGATTGTTTGGTAGTGTAGCAAATATTTCATTTGGATTAAAATTTACAAGTGTCTACTATGTTTGGCGCGAAAGCACAATTTTTTTATTACCCTCACGATTTGGTATATCGATGTATCCTCTCCCCTTGTGCATTTGTGCAATCCTGGGTGTAAGAGAAATGGTTACTTACTCTAGAAATTGGGCTTGTCCTGGCAAGAAAAATTACTCACCTCAGGACGACTCAGACTAGTAGCACCCTAAACCCAAGGGACTTCCAGTCAGTATATAAAAGTGGATTCTTGGGGAAATCCCAACAAATCACGCGTATGGCTCCAATGAGATGGATTCGAAAGGGGACTCTCGTTGCATGGATCATGCCCTATGAATGGAATGCCCAAATTAAACACCTTTGTTTGTAGTGTCCAAAATACTTCTATTTACTAGTGTAGCAGGTCAGACTTGTGAAGCCGTCTCATATTCTTACGATTCATGTGTAGAGATGAAAGTATTCCATGGTATGTTCATGGGTACTATAGCTTGGTTGCCCTGAATGACGTTAATGAGTCATGGAGGGGAGCTAGTGGGGTCAAGCTACTAATCATCCACCTTGAATAAGTGTAGTTGGGAAACCAAGTGAGAACTTAGTAAATATTGTCCTACATAGCCTAGGATGTGCTTGTTTGTTGTCGAATTAAACGTTCTTTGAGTCAAAATCAAACTAAAAACACATTGTCTTATGATTGTCTTTGTTTGCTAGAACTTGATCACAAAACAACGTCAGTTTTATATCTCAATTCACTAAAAACACGCAACTATCAACAAAGTCACAACTGTTCACCAGAGAGTCACAATTTTTCTTTCGAGTCACATCTGTCAGAAACTGTCCAATTTCATCTAGAGTCGCATCTGTTTAGCCTAGAGTCACATTTTCTAGATTAGCTCACATTTGCTTAGTCAAAAACTTTATCTGATTTAGGAGACTGCACTTGTGACATTCTGTGATGCATCTAAAAAGGTGAGCTACAACTACAGTCTGGAATGACACATTTTCCACTGTCGTAGAACTTTTACCAGTGCACAAAGTTAGAAAACCACATCTGATACAGTCTAAGTAGCAATTTCCATCACAAGTCGCATCTATGAGAAAATACATCACATTGGTCTAATACCAGAGATTGAACTTTACTAGAAACTCGCAACTGAATTTACCAAAAAATTGCAACTGTGAAACATAACCACATCTATCATATTCTGTGACACATCTACCTGAGTATTAGAAAACCAAAATTCACAGTCATAGTCTAGTCGACAGAGTCATACTAGTCTTTGATCTATCCTTTCACAGTAGTCCTTGAATAGAAACTTGAAACGATTTGCTCAATCTTGCATCCTTTAGGTATCATTTAGTCATTTACCATAGTCATCCTAATTCTGAGTTTTAGTTTCATCTTAGAATACATATTATCTTTAGATTAAACTTTTAGGAAAGTCACTTTTACAAACTTTAGAATAGGTCCACTTTCTACACTTTGGAAAAACCATAGCATTAACGAAATCTGTCATTGAACCTAGTCATGTCATCATATCCTTTTTCCTACAAGGAGTCCTCCTAGCTCATCAGTCTAGTTAGGGAACTCACCTTATCTTTGATCCTAGTTCTACATTGGTTCCTTGGCATAACTAAATTGACACCTTGGTTAGATTTTAGGTAGTTGGTACACTCATCTCAGGTTTACAAAATTGATTACCTTAGATGCTTGCTTAGACTTTGCATATTCAGGTATTGTCATCCTAGACTAGCATCATCTTAGACATACCTTATTCGTAGAGAAAATACCAAAAATATAGTTGCATACATTCCTTATTTGCATCCAAAAAATCCAAAAAAAATATAGACTAGAGTCATACTGTCCATAGGCATAGTTTTGCATTCCTTGCATATTGAGTTTATCTTACATGGTTGAAACTAGGTCTAAGAGAAAAGAGAGAAAAGATGTCAAACCCAAATGAATTCATAAATCCGTTCTTGAACCCCTTTCTAGGGGTATCTTCGTCAAGACCTCACAGGACTTTATTAGAAAAATTCACCACTAGAGACACTCAAAGACACATTAGAGCGAAAGACATAGAGGTTGTTGCACAAGACCCTAAGTTTTCCTCTTTTGTAGATGAGTACCTAGCAAATTATTGTCAATGATACTTAGCCAAATTTCTAGTTGAAGGTGCTACCTTACTTACAGGATTTGATATCAATACCTTACAAACTCAACCTACACAAGAGACAAACACAACGACTGCTAGTACCACTATACCTTAGGTAAATACAGCCATACCATCTGGCATACCTACATAGAGTATGACACTCCATACATCTCCATTTGGTACATCTAGCATGACATCGAGATTTAATTTCACTGTAGGGGCATCATCGTCTACTCCCTTCAGTCCTCTTGTTGGGAACAAAAGAACTAAAATGTCAACTCCTACACCAAATGTCAGTGTCCCCAGTACCATACCATAGACAACAACTATACTTAGTGTCCATGTCGCTAGTACTATACCACAAATTGTGCAGACATGAGGCATACCCTCTTTCCAATATGGAAGTCAAAACCCATTTTCATATACTCCGAATCAGAATCCATTCTCACACATTCCAAGTCAAAACCCATTTTCACATACTTTGAATTAGAATCTATTCTCATAGATTCCAAGTCAGAACCCCTTCACACATATTCTGAATCAACACACATTCACCAACATTCTGAATCTAAATCCACTTCACATACCAACATTCAATTAAAACACATCACGAGACCTTGGATTTCAGAATACATACATAGATCCGCATAATCCTCCCAACACATCATTAACCCAGGTTGATGTCTTGCAAACACAAATGCATGTACTATAAACACAAATGGATAACATGGAAATTTCAACTAAGAAAACCTTTTCAACAAAGGACATATTCCAATTTCCCTTTGATAAATCATTGTACATGACACCTTTCCCTCACGGGTATGTCATACCAAATCTCCCTAAGTACAATGGAAAATGAAATCTGATAGAACATATAAGGGAATTTTCTACCATGTGCATAGATTTTGCTTATGACCCCACATATCTTATGATACTATTTCTAAGAATTCTTGTAGGAGTTGCACTCGAGTGGTTTTCAAGTCTAGACTATGGCATCAAATCACAGGGTGAACTGGCTGAGAAATTTGTTGAGCAATTCTCCTTCAACATAGACCATGAGATAAATATAGCAACCTTGTGTCACACAACACAAGATGAAGGAGAAAATTTCATCACTTTCTTCCAAAGATGGAGGACTATAGCCAGCCAGTGTCCTGTTGAGATACCTGAAAAACAAAAAGTCATTATGTTCTAGGAAAACCTTAATGCAAAACTAAGGAGTAACTTAAGGGTACATTGTTGCACATCCTTTTCAGAACTAGTGGAAAAATGGGTTATAATAGAAAAGGATCTCATTGAAAAAGGAGAACTTAAGACACTGACATCCAACAGAAATCCAATAGTGCAAAACAACCCCAATGACAAAAACAAATTTTGGTCTCGGAACAAAAATGTTACCAATGATGGGGTAGTTGATGCTAAAACCTTACAATAAAGACCAATCATTACATTCCAAGGACATAACCCCTCTACCAACATGCTTAATGCCATCAATCAACCTCCCAACACGGTCCAAAATACTTAACGTCCGCAACAACAAAGGAGGTTTCAAAAAAGTGAGTTCACTCCCTTAGGGGAACCCATCGAGTCAGTGTTCAAACAACTATTACAACACAATCCTATACAACTTCAAGAGCCAAGACAATACAATCCAAGAAAATTTAAACTAGTTTGGTGGGATGACAATTCCTTTTGTGATTATCATAGAACTAAGGGACATAACCTACAAATTTTTTGCCAACTGAAAAATATCATACAAGATCTTGTTGAAAAGAGAATTATTGAAGTTAGTGGACATAAACAAAAGTCATCAAACACTGATCACCAAGTCTTTTATGATCCACTACATGAACATGGGAAAGGAAATGTCCCTAGTTCGAGTAACAAGACCAATATGTCAGCCAACTACTCTAATAGCAAGCATGATTATAATAGAGGAAAAATCATAAATCACCTTCGCACTGCCAATGAGAATATCAATACCATTACCATAAATACAACTCCTGAGTGTGTTGTCAACACTCGTTAAACTAAGATCACTATCCAAGGTCCTCCATCGCAGCAAACACCAAAAACTTCCAAGTGGTAGTATAACTTACTTTATCAATTGGGGAAGACCCCAACCCAAATCTCTATCCTGGAATTGTTACGTATCTCCCCTGAGCATCGATCTATTTTAGACAAAGCTTTACAAAGCGCTACTTTCCCTAATGATCTCAATGTCAATTGTTTCTAGGAAATGGTAGGCTACTTGACCAATAATCATCATGCCACATTCTTTGAACAAGACTACACAACTAAGAAGACAAATCATAATGACTCTTTACATCTGGAAGTCCTTGTTAACAATACCAAAGTTAGACGAGTTTTGGTAGATGGAGGGGCAAGGTTAAATCTGTGCACTTTAAAACTGATTAAGGCATTAGGTTTCTCAGAGGAATGTGTAGACACAACCAAAAGTAGTCATTAAGGCTTATGATGATGAGGAACGAAAATCAAAGGGGGTGGTAACACTTCCTATCAGAATTGGTCCTGCAGTAATGGAGACAAAATTCTAGGTCTTGGATCTCACCCTTCCCTACAACCTTCTATTAGGAAGTCCCTTCCACATATCATCAATGTCTCAAATTCCATTACAATGGCACTAAAATAACAATAGACGATAGCCAAGATCCATTCCAATATTGCACTAGTCTAAAAGAGATACCCCAACGCCAAGTGCTAGTAAACCAAGAGGCTTCATCATCCAATTCATCTCACTATGTTGATCCATCCACTCTCACTAGAACATCCACTTCACCTTCACTTCCTACCACTTCTAGGGTCGAGATCCAAGACAAGGGTTGTGGAGAATATTACATGAAGACATCTTATTGTGTTAGCCATTTGATTCCTCCTAAGTCATACAGTTTACCTACACCAAATAGGAGACAATCAATGGTCACTATACACATTCCTCCCTCAAAAACCTTTGCAAAATGGGGAGAATTAAGAAAAGAAACCATACATGCAAAAGATGTCACCTCCTGGTTGTATAGAGAAGACCTTGAAGAACCTCCCTCACTTGCTCTTATTCCTATTGATCAATATGGAAAAGGTTTTACAATCATGCAGTGCAAGGGATATAATGGACATAGTGGCTTAGGCTTACATCAAGATGGGAGGATTGAACCAATTTTTGTTTCTTAGTGGCTGAAAGGCTTAGAGCTTGGGTTTCAACCAATTCAGATTGGCGTTCCTAGTACCACGTCACCCTTAATCGAGGAAGTAAGTGCTTAAGATGATATTGAGACATCTCACGAACCATCTAACCAACACTACTGTGACTCACTTGACTCAAACGAATATGAGTGGGATTCCCTCTCTTCCACCTCTTCCATGGACCTTGACAAGTTATTTGGAGAACTTGACTTAATGTTGAAATCCTCACCAAATCCATTGAATTCCTATCCACTAAAAAATATGAGAAAAGAGGAATGGTTTAAACATTACTATTAGGAATCTCTCAATCCTATCTCTTGGCAACCTAATACATCTGTTTTAAATAACCAAACCTTGGCATTAGGCCCACCTTTGAATCCACCTAGATCTAAACCAAAGAGCAAAAAGGACTTAGTACAAAAATTTTGTGACCATATGAACAACTCAGTCCTTACCTTGACTCCTTTGAAATTTGAAAACTCTGACAATGACATGCCCTTATTTTATCCCCAACTCATTGATTGGGACCAACAAGACACACCCATCTTAGACATTTTTGAGAACGGTGAAGCAATTGCTGAGTTCCTGGGATTACAAGAAGGCATACGTAGTGGTGATCACAAGGATAGTTTTACCATTGACTTGGACAACAAAGCATATTTTAGGGGATCTGTTCAACCCTCCAGTCACAAAAATGAGAAAAAGAATAAAAAAGATAAAAAAGACGAGTCTCTAGGTGAAAACCGAAAGGCACCTCTAGACAATGAAAAAGAAAAAATAAAGGACACGCCTAAAGGTGAAAACCTCTCTAAGGCACATAAGGATGGAGGTTTGAAAATTCTCCCCTTTGCACAGGAAAAGTCATCCATGCTCATTGAAGAATCAGTAGAAGTCAACATAGGCACAAAAGAGAATCCTCGATTGGTCTATTTTGCAGCGTCATTGACAAAAGAAGAGAAGCCAGAATTCCACAACTTCTTCACACCAAGACAAATATTTTTGTTTTTGTCATATGCAGACATGCCTGGGCTAGATCCTGAACCTATTCTACATCACTTGCCCTTACAACTAGGTGTAAAACTAGTGAAACAAAAATTGAGGAAAATGCACCCACAGATTGCTTTACTAGTCAAGGAAAAACTCAAGAAACTATTAGACATTGGTTTCATTAGATCAATCGACTATGCAAATTAGATTTCTTGTACCAGTCACTAAACCAACAAGGGGCATTCACATCTGCACATATTTTAGAGATATCAACAAGGCTTGCCTTTAGGATGTCTTTCCTTTGCCTAACATAGACATGATAGTAGACATGACAACAGGATATGAGATGTTGTCCCTTATGGATGGATTTTCAGGATATAATCAAATCAGAATTGCAACTAAAGACCAACCTAAAATAGCTTTCACATGTCCTTAGGGAATGTATTGTTGGAATTATATGCCCTTCAGACTCAAGAAAGCTCGAGCAACCTATTAGTGTGCCATGACCACTATTTTTCATGACCTTGTACACACTCTTATGGAGGATTATTTCGATGACCTTATATTTAAATCCAAGACAAGGGAAAAACATTTACAGGTTTTAGACAAGATATTTCAAAGGCTAGAGAAGTATAAAATGAGACTAAATCCCAAGAAATGTGTGTTTGGGGTACAATTAGGAAAGCTTTTAGGGTATATCATTTCCAGACAAGGCATTGAAGTGGATTCATCCAAGGTAAAAGCAATCATAGACATGCCTCCACCAACTAATCTCAGTCAGCTAAGGACATTACAAGGGAGATTGCAATCCATTAGAAGATTTATAGTGTAGTTAATAGATAAGACACAACCTTTTCAACATTTACTTAAGAAAGGGGTACCCTTTGCATGGACAGTTAGGTGCGAAGAGAATTTTCAACTGATCAAAGAATATCTACTCACACCATGAGTCTTAATACCACCTGTTGAAGGACGGCCATTAATTCTCTATATTTCAGCAACCTCATCATCACTAGGAGCATTGTTGGCATAGACTAATGATGAAGGTCATGAAAGGGAAATCTACAATATCAGTCAGAATTTGGTAGGTTATGAGCTCAATTATAGTACCATTGAACGTGCTTGTCTTGAAGTAGTATTTTCTACTAAAAAACTAAGGCACTATATGCTCAATCATCAGACAATGTTGATTGCCAAGATAGATCCTCTGAAATATCTTCTCAACAAAGTAGCATTAACAAGGTGACTATCCAAATGGGTTATGATACTTAGTGAGTATGATATCCAGTACGTAGAGAGAAAGGCTATTAAAGGACAAGTCATTGCTGATCAGTTAGCTGATGCACCAATACAATTAGATCACCTATTAGTTGCAGACTTTCCTAATGAGTTTATAGTCACAGTTGACACAAAAACAACTTGGAAACTATACATTGATGGCTCAAATACAAATCATGGCTCAGGGGCTGGTATACTGTTTATCACACCACAGGGTGATTCCATCCCTAAGTCATTCAAGATTTCATTCCCATGTACTAACAACATAGAAAAGTATGAAGCTCTAGTGACAGGATTATGCATAGCAATCAAGTGGAAAATTAAGAACTTACAGATATATGGTGATTCTCAACTAGTAATCAGATAGGTAAATGATGATTATGAGACTAAGGATGAGAAGCTTGCTCCATACAAATGCATGGCAGATAGTTTTAAGGAGTACTTTGACAAGGTAAAATTTCATCAGATACCTTGTGTTCTAAACAAGGCAACAAACACTATGGCAACTATTGCATCACTTCTAGATATTCCTAGCAATGTGCCTAAGTTTGAGTTCTTGGTAGAACAACTTTTGGTCCCGGCCTATGATATCCCAGATTCTGAGATGGTATGTGACATTGTTGGTCCTGATTCCCCATGGTACAAAGAAATATATGACTACCTCCATGCCGAAATCATACCCCCTGTCCTTTAAAATAATCAACATAGGACATTCCTTCATAATTCATCCAAATACACCATCGTTGGAGACACCCTATATATATGGGCCTTAGATAATACCCTACTGAGATGTATCGATTTCAATGAAGCACAAGCAACCTTGCGTGGGATGCATGAGGGTATATGTGGTTCCCATTCTAGAAGTCCTACCTTAGCTAAAAATATTATGAGACTGGGTTACTATTGGCCTACTATGGAAAAGGACTCATATGTCTTTGTAAAGAAATGTTGTCAATGTCAAGTTCACAGAGACTTGATAGATGCACTAGCATAGGAGCTCTGTCCCATAATGTCACCATTACCCTTCACCCAATGGGGACTCGACCTCATAGGTAAGATCCATCCCACATCATCCAATGGCCACAAGTTCATCATAACTACCACCAAGTATTTTACGAATTGGATTGAGGCTATTCCCATGACATACATCACTGGCCTACAGATCTCTAAGTTTATCATGAACTATATCATCTTTCGGTATGGTCTCCCTCAGTCCATAATCACAAATAATGGTCATCCATTCAAGAACCAAGAAGTTTTCCATCTTTGTGAAGAATTCCATAGTCAACATCATTTTTCCACCCCATAATACCCACAAGGTAACGACCAAGTAGAGGCATCTAACAAAACTATCATTAGAATCCTCAAAAAGACTATTAATGATGTTGGCCTCGATTGGAATTTACAACTTAATCCCACCTTATGGGCTTATTTCACAAGCATCTGTACACCCACTGGCGCCACTCCATATTCACAAGTATTTGGTTATGAAGCCATTCTTCCTATTGAGGTTGAGATTCCTTCCCTGAGAGTATCCTTGAAAGGGCACATTGATGATGAAGAGTACCGAGTATCAAGACTCCATGAGATAGAATTCCTAGATGAGTGAAGATAGAAGGCACTAGACCATCTCCAAGCATATCAGAATCACCTTCTTCATAGCTATAACAAGAAGGTCTTGAACATAAACTTTGACATTGATGACCTGGTCTTAATGGAGAACCCAAAGAATCAAGCAGACAGAGAGAAACCAGGAAAGTTTGAACCTAACTGGTTAGGATCTTTTATTATTACAAAATCTTTTGGATCAGGAGCATATCAACTCTCTACTCCTGAGGAGGAACCATTGTCCTTTCCAAGCAATAGTCTTCATCTGAAGAAGTTCTACGCATAGCTTCTGAGAGCCTTAAAAATACAAAAAAATCAAAAAATCAAAAAAATTGTTACCTAGGTGAGAACTTGGAAAACAGGCGTCTTGGTAACATAAATTTTTTTAGAAAATCCAGAAAATAGTAAAGAGAAATAATTTGTCCAATAGTGAAAACCACTTCAGTGGCGCTTTGGATAAGTACCATGGTGAAAACCTGGCAAATAGGTGCCATGTGTAGTTGACTCTGATCCTTTGTCTACTATCATTCTAATCTAACTTCTTTGTACATAGTCCAAATCCCTATACATAGTACACATCCCTATACATAGTCTGCATCCCTATACATATCCCTTATTCCTATACATACTATTTATCTTTGTACCTATCTTTCCCATCCATCGCTTGTATATACCATTCATAATAAGTGGTAGTCTTTCCCATAACTTGGAATGATTGACATCAAGTGCATTTCATATCCCCCATTTTATCCTATTCATAATCAATTGGTCTTATACTTGACTGGGAGAAAGCACTAGACCTATGCCATATTGGTTCAAACATTGGTTGTTTTGAAGACGTAAAACCATAGAAAAAATCCAAAAACATCACAAAATGTCTTGAGAAAATATAAAAACATCAGAAAACTTCAAAAAAGATAAAAAAATAAAACATGTTGAAAAAAAAAATAGAGTTAGAGTTAGTCACACTTGTCAGTCTTTGTCATTTGTCGAACTACGTTGCCTCTGTGATTGGACATAGGCAAGGCCATCAGCCGATGTGCCCCCAAGGCATTAGGTTAGTCTGTTTAGGTTTGTCTATATAAAATCATGATTCAATCAATTATCTATATGACAAGGTCATTTGTCGTGTTGAACTACGAGGTCTCTGCATGTATAACATAGGCAAGGCTATCAATTGACGAGCCCCCGAGTTTGTACTAGGTCAATCCATTAGGGTTCATCACATTCACTATCACACACATCTTATATTTGTATTTAGTCTTGTAAGTAAAATTCAAGTCGAACTATAAGGTCTTTGCGTGTATAACGTAGGCAAGGCCATCAATAGATGAGCCCCCGAGGCCGCACTAGGTTAGTCCTTTAGGGTTCATCATCACACATAATCGATTTTCAACACATCATATCAAGTCATGCATCAATCTGGTGAACAATTCAGCAATGTCTCTAAGCCAAATCAAACAAATTTCGAAAGCAACAACCAAAACAGATCAACTAATGTCTGCTACAGGATGTGTCCTTCCTGGAAACAAACATCATCAAAACAATCAACCTGTGTCTTATTCAGGATGAGTCCTTCTTGAATACTAATATTAGCATAATAATTTATGTCTTATATAGGATGATTCCTTCTTGCATATTGACATTGTCAAACAATCAACATAGCCTTACATAGGTTATCACATCAACGAAATTAGACTCGTCTTATATGATACATGTCTTTTTGAAACCAGGCTTTGTCATGCCTTATAAAAATAGTAATAACATCGAAACTAGACTCAAAGTATTATCTGGTATGTGTATCTCCTGAAACCATGCTCTATCAATCAATCCTTTTATCAATCAAAACAAATCAAACAAACAAGATCAAGTTTTGGAAAATATTTTACTGGCTTTGACTTTATGGCTTATTTATCTTATCATTTTATTTGACTTTATGATGGGAATTATGTTACTAGCTTTCTCAAGGATGTCTCATGAAGGATTTAGAGAAGTAACGATGTATCACAATTCTATTTTCTTTGAATTTTGTCTATTGACTATCTTTTATTTTATGATTGGAATCCTGTTACTAGCTTTCTCAAGGATGTCCCATGAAGGATTTAGAGAAGCAACGATGCATCAGAATTTTGTTTTCTTTAACTGTTGTATATCAACTATCTTTTAACTTTGATTTTGAGTTATGTTACTAGTTCCCTCAAGGATATCCCATGAAGGATTTAGAGGAGCAATGACGTCTCATGACCCGTATTTTATTTTGTTTGATGTCTGTGGTTTGTCTTGACAAAAAGACTAGGGCAACTTTTCCCTTAGTATGAGTTACGACAATCCTTGTCTGTGACTATCTGTTGTTAGCAAGTGGATGACCTTGCACACCTTGATCTATGTCATATCATGGTTTTTTTCTCCATTTGTATTAGTCCTACCCAATGATGATAAAGTGCAATGCCTTTAAGTGATATAGTGAAACATCGAAGATTTCTAATACTACCATCCATCTCATTTCTTTTATTATTTATTAGTCTTTCTTTCCACACTAACAGTTCTTATTTCTTGCATTATGACAGAGTCCCGTGACACACAAAAATATAAATCATCCTACATATACATTCATATTGGAAATATCATTTCCAAATCATATATCATCAATCATACATACATCTGTCATTTGAAATATAAAAACATATAGGCATTTATCATATCTAGGAAATCCTGGCATAATAGAAATTCATCATCATAGATTACATATCATAAGCATTACATGTACATAACAAATGTAAATACATGCATCACATTACATCCATCATCAAATGTATAGCATCACATGTAGAAAGCATTGTACATATAACATCATATCCCATCTCATAATTATAAATTGCATGCATAGCATCCATCGACATTATAGATATTAATACATACATCATCACATAGAATCAACATCACATCATAGGTTGCATAAACACATCATAAAGTAGATATGTTCATCCATCACATAGGAATCTCATATAGACATAACATGTATAAATAAATGACTGCATAATCAATAAATAGAACTACATATCATGAGAATTGTCACCAAAATCATATATATATATATATATATCGTTCAAAAGTGTCACATCACAATGTCATAATGTATCAATAAATATGGAATCTCGTAGGCTATATGATCATAATACAATGTCTCAGTACATATCAAGAAATTTTCCTATCCTAAACTGCCACTTCTATCATGACTAGAGTGTGTAGATGAATGATGTCGAGATCCTGATGACCTATGTCCTGAATGTGGCCTAACGTATGGACCAGATCTATGTGGCTGCTCAACACCCTATGTGCTAACTGTCCTGGTGTGGGTCCTAGTCTGAGACCTGTTACTGCATGCCTGTGAAAAACTCAGAGCCCGTCTCTTTGGAGGAACTGTTGCCTCATACAAATC
The DNA here is from genome assembly GCA_007258455.2 of Sequoia sempervirens. Taxonomy (NCBI): domain Eukaryota; kingdom Viridiplantae; phylum Streptophyta; class Pinopsida; order Cupressales; family Cupressaceae; genus Sequoia; species Sequoia sempervirens. The sequence goes on from VDFB02254833.1 coordinate 514,916, forward strand.
TCTATAATACAAAGCCCTCTCAACAAATTGGACTAACTCTCTAGAAAATGCATCAAATGGCCAACTACAAAGAGCTCAGATCTTAGAAAACCACTGCTCAGTCTCCTGTCTCCGACCAACAGCCTGATCCCTATCCATATAAGCCTTGTCTCTCTCCATCCATAGTACATCTCGCTCGAACATCAAAGCCCTCTTCTGCTCCTCCAAAGATGCAAGTTGAGCATGAAGTGTAGTAGTGTCAGGATCAACTACCACTATATCATCTTGTCTCACCCTCTCCAACCCATCATCATCATCCTCTAACTCCTCCAAAATCCTATCTCAGACCTCATGCTCCTAATCATCCTCCTCCTCGTCATCATCCTGATAGACACCAAGCAAACCAAGGGCATCAATCTCAACCTCCTCTTTGCCCACCTCCTCCTCTGCATGATCCTCTAGAATGTCCTCCTTTGTGGCATGCTCCTCCCCAACAACTCCAACATGAACTTCATCCCTACCAATATCAACATGCACCTCCTCCTCACCTCTGCCAATATCTGGCATGTGCACATCCTCCTCCTCCTATCCCTCCTTGTGGATAGGTGATAATGGTGGACCTCATCCCCTCCATCCACGCCTCCCTCTCCTACCACCTCACTAGACACCTCCATGACCATCTCCATCATTGCCACGACCACCTTCACCTCTCCAACCTCTGCCTCTGCCATTCCTGTCGTGTGGTCTTGTCCCTCACCGCTCTATCGGCACATCCTGATCTAGGTCTGTAAGGGGAATCAGCCTGTGAATGACCCACCACTAATCATATGCCTCAGTGGTACCTAGATATGCCAAACCATCTCTCCACCCCCACTACAATGCATCAATGTATGCCTTTGTTGTTTCCATAGGAATCTCAGCACCCTAGAGTGTAACCTCCCTAGAAGATCTCGCAAACTCTGCTCATCCTCTAGGCTCATATTGAACCTCTCCGAATTGACGCAACACATGATCTAGAAAATGTCTCTCTATAATATGTACATGTGAAACAGTCTGCCTAATCAGATACCGTGTCTGATGGAAATATGGCAAATGATCATCCTCGTCTGACCACTCTGGACAACCCAAGTATGGTCTCCATGTGAACTATACCATGGTATCAATAGCATGTCTGAAAATATCTAGTATCTCCTATATGGTGTTGAGTATTAGCCCCCACATAATAGAAGGAATAGGGTGCTCCATGTTGTACATCAACTGTAACTGGTGGATGAAAGATGGCAATGTGTTCCCATGCCCATACCATCAAGAGTGTGGTACCACAACTCATAGACTATGCCTCTCAGTAGGCTATATCATGCAAATGAAAATATAACATGGCAAGAAGACAAGGGCCCCAAGCATGCATCTCTCAACACTCTAGCATACCAACCAACATCTCTCCCCATCCCACAAAAAATTCATGACCTCAATGGTCAGGGAGGACTATGCCACATATCAATGTACACAATAGATAGTCTAACTGCCTATACCTCTGAGCCAATACATGCCACCTAATCTCATAATGGTCAATACCTAACTGTCTAATATCCTCAGGAGGATAATATCTTCACATCTCAAAGAATCCCCTCTGAGTATCGTACATGACTCTGGTCCCTCTAATAGGAAGTCTCAGAATCCTATAGACATCCTCCAAAGTAACTGTAGCCTCTCTAGTAGGCAGGTGAAACAAAAAAGTCTCTAAGTGCCACCGCTCGCATAATGTTGTTAGTAGACCCCAGTTTTCCCGAATGATGGGCATGTTTGTCACATGGAGGAGACCCAAATGCCATAAGAACCGTTTCTCTGCACTCCACAAACTATCCTGGAAGTGAAAAGTCAATGGTCTCGATTCTCACATATACACAGGGTCCAAAACAACCTGCAATGGCATTATACATGCCTCATGTCAAAATCAATCACCTATCCTAATGCAAAATAGAAAAATCAAATGCTAGTCAAATGCGTCATTATTTTGCAAATGTGTCATTCCTTTGCAATTGTGTTACAACAGGAAACCAAATGTGTCATTTTAATTTGCAAATGCGCCTTAAAATGTCACATGCATCATTTTAAATCACAACTGTGTATAACAATAACAAATGCGATTCAAAATCAAGTGCGACTCATTACATCTTCGCATACGAACATCCATCCTAAATGCAAAATGCGTTGATTAAATGCAAATGAATTGAAACATTCTTAAATGCGTAACTAAAATCTACATGCGTAACTATTTCTCATATGTGTTGAAAGAAAAAACAAATGTGTTAAAATTTTAAATGCCTACACTAAGCATCATACGTGAATTTACAAATGTGTTGAACCGCATGCAAATGCGAATTTCCAATAAAGTGACGCATGATGAAAATTGAAATTAAACGCATAAAAAAGTGTGAAAATCAAAAATTCAAAAGTCGAGATCTAAGTACATACCGGGGGGTCCGCATCAGTTGGCCGCCTGAAGGTTCAGATCTTGTACGCTCGATGGTGGGTGTGCAGAATGGGAGACATCTTTGCTAAGGGTGCAAAGCAAAATTCTCAAATTTCAAAGTAATGTGGGTACAAATGAATGGGTTTTACCCCATTTCCTATTTATACCTAGGGTTTTGGTGGTATTTCTTCTAACTGGCTACGTAAACTTCCAACTTCAATCGACCCGTACCTGTCCCTAACACTTCCAAATTCAATTTTGTCAACTCCATTGCATTTTTGGCTAACAAATTGACTAATCAAGATTATTTCCAATTTTTTTTGAATTTTTTCAAAAATTTGTCAATTTTCCTGAAGGGGCATACCTTTACCTATTTTACATTGGGGCATTATTGGGGCATATGTTTGATTTATTTTCTTTGACACAATGCCGAAATGACATTGTATCAAAGAGGGGAAAATCTAGACACCGAAATCTGGTCTAAGCCTACGACTTCAATATTTCTTCATAATTCGTATTTCCATGGTCATGATTAAATAATGTCAATTATTTAATTTCTAAAGTCTTCATTTCATCTATTAATTAAATAATCTTAATTATTTAATTAATTCACACTTTTCTTTATTCTATCTGATTAATTAAATAAACACTTTTTATTTAATTATGTTACTAATTAATTAATCCTTCTTCCTTCAATTAAATAAATTCTTATTTAATTTACCTTTTATCATATTTCAACTATAATTAAATAAATCACCAGATTGGCATGGTGTGATGGTTTATAGGTGGCACTGTTGTTCTTGCCAAGGTTCAAACCCCATTGGGGTGGTATTGTTGAATGGTTGTATTCCGGTTCATAGCTCCGGTAAAAAGCATTTACCCCTTGAAAAAAAAAAAAAAAACTATAATTAAATAAATTCTTTATTTATTTAATTATTCATTTAATCCCTTCATCACTTAATTAAATAAATCTTATTTATTTAATTATTCTTCAAATATCAAATCTCGAATTAAATAAATCATTTAATTCGTAAAAATCTATTTTAACACATTCTTCTATATTTAGATAATTGTGTAAGTTATCTAAGTATTCACTTTGACTCGACTTGAGATCTATTTAAATCGGTCAGTTAACTCCTAATTTAATGCCTGAGTTGCTTTCACAAGTAATATTTTTGTCAAATCATTCAGTCATCTAGTTCTAACTCGTTTGTCTGTACATGCGTATTAATTAAATATCTTTATTTAATTAATTAAATTGTGTGTGTGTGTTCGAACAAAGCATTGCTTTAATCCTATATTTATCTTTTTCATGCAAAGACTATTCTTCTATTTTCGAATACCAAACTCAAAGATTAAATCATTTATTTAATCTTTATTTCTATTTCTAGTTTATATCACTCATGTCAATACTAACAGTTATCATAATGCATGTGGAATCATTTTATCTCAACCATCTATTGATCTTTCGATCTTGGCCTCTCATTCGAATGATCAATTTTCTATAAATTGATTTGTCTTTCATCATTTCAATCTCTCCTGAAATCTTATGACTTTTGGAAGCATATCTATTATTTGAATCTTTGATGTTTTGCTAAATCACTATCACAGGCTATACTTGCACAAGAGAAATATGAGGGAAATTATACTACAAAAACAAAATGGAGAAGGGCAATCGAGGTTATACATGGAATTACGTAGATATTGGGTGAGATTATTTAGTTTATTTATGTTTTAGCTTTCCTCTGTTCTTTGTTGTTTGACTTTAGATTGCATTAGAGCTTGATCGCATTGAGTGTTTGTTTTCCTTTGCTATATTTCATGATGTTACAACTTGATTTACCATAATGAATTGAGGTTGATTTACTGAAAAATATAGAATAATCTGAAGTAGATTTGGTTTCTGAACATTTTTCCCTTTGTTTTTATTGTTTTCATCTGAATTATATCCACAGTATCTAGATGATTTAGCAGAATCCTCATCAACTCTGACATTCGCACTCTCAACCATCTTTCTTAGTCTTTTGTTATAGCATCGATAGGCCTTGCTTTTAGTAGAGTAACCTAAAAAGATTCCTTCATCGCTTCTTGCATCAAACTTTCCTATATCATCATCTCTCTTGATATAACATTTGCTTCCAAAGATCTTGAAATATTTAACAGTAGGCTTGTAACCAAACCATGGCTCAAAAGGGGTCTTACCAAAATTGCCATTAACATTTACCCAATTTAAAGTGTACACAACAATGCTTATAGCTTCAAACCAATCGATCTGGGGTGTATTTCCTTATATCATCATTGTTCTAGCAACATCCAAAATTGTTTTACTCTTTCTTTCTACAACTCCATTATGTTGAGGGGTTCGGGGAGCAGATAACTGTCTTCCGATTCCATGTTCTGCACAAAAAGAGTTGAACTCTTTGGAAGTGAAATCACCACCTCTGTCAGATCTCATACACTTGATTTTTAGACCTTTCTCATTCTCTGCCATAGCCTTGAAAATTTTGAACTTTTCCAGTGCTTCACATTTTTCTCTTAAGAAGGGAACCCATATCATTCTAGAGTAATCATCAATAATCAACATAAAGTACCTTTCTCCATGAATACTTCTGGCTCTGGAGGGACCACAGAGGTTAGTATGTAGCAGTTCCAACAAATCATTTGAATGAAACTATTTTCTCTGGAAGGAGACTCTAGTCTTTTTACCCATTTGACACTCCTTACAAATTGTGTTAGCAGGCTTCACTAACTTAGGTAGATCTCTTACTGCTTGAGTGGAACTTACCTAGACAATGCTATCAAAATTTACATGACACATCCTCCTATGCCACAACCAATTTTCATCTATTTGAGAAATTAAACAACTCCCACTAGCAGTATTCAGGTGAAAAATATTACCTTTTGTCTTTCTACTAGTACCAATCATATTGCTAGAACTTTCACATATCTTGCATCTTCCATCTTTGAATTATACATCATAGCATTTTTCCACCATCTGTCCAACACTCAAAATATTGTGCTTCATGCTTTCAAAATAAAGAACATCATCAATGCTATCCTTACCACCAAGAAAAAGAGAACCTCTGCCAAAAATCACACTAGCATTGTTGTCTCCAATTCTTACAACACCACCATCATATTTCTCTAGACTTACAAATTTGTTTTTATCTCCAGTCATATGATGTGAGTATCCATTGTCAATAATCCAGTCATCCTTTTCTTCAACTCGAGTTCCAAGAGCTTTCTCATCTTTAGTAGATTTAGTAGCCACAAGTCTATTTTCAACGATAGCAATGAAAACCAATTCATCTTTATTTCCATTATCTTTATCAAACTCGTCATCAGTCACTCCTTCAGCAAAGTAACATTTCTTTTGGAATCTAGACTTGTTAGGCTTAAATCTAGGAACTCTTTCAGGACATCTTGATGCAAAATGACCTATTTTACTACATGAAAAAAATTTAATAGGTAGCACTCCTTCATACTTACCTTTTCCTCTACCTTCTTTCTTTACAATCAATGCTTCCAATTCTTCTACCTCTCTTTCTTTATCTTCAAGTTGTTTCAGATCTTCATCATACTTGGATATATTTTTGGAACATTCTCCCGGACCATATCTTTGCTTGTTACTTCCGGATATAGTATCCTTAAATGTTGATTCAGTTTTCAGAATAAATTCACCAAATTCACTTAATTCAAAAGCAACAAGCTTACCAACCAACGTGTCTCTTGTCATCTTTGTTATTGATCTGAGCTCTTCAATAGCGTGAGCCTTCACTTTGTAGGAGGGAGGAAAGGATCTGAGTATCTTAGCTACAATTTCATCCACATCCAGGGAACCACCGACACATGTAATACCCATCACTATTTCATTTACTCTTTGCATAAAAGAAGTGGTATTTTCATCTTCACCCATCTTCAAATTCTCATACTTGCCTTTTAAACTCTATAGCTTAGCCACCTTCACCTGTGCATCTCCTTCATACAAAGTTTGAAGCTTCGTCCAAATCTCATGAGTTTTCTATAGTCCTACCACATTTTCCATCTCTGAATCTATCAAAGCACTCACCAAAGCTTCAATAGCACTGATATTGTTTTCAGCATCTTTGATCTCATCAGCAGTGGAGGGACCATTATGAGGAATAACGTATGGATCTTTTGTAATCTTCTAGTAGGCTTCACCAATACACCTTAGGTGACATTGCATCCTAACTTTCCATAGTGAGTAGTTAGTTCCATCAAATCTTGGATTGTCCTTCTTGAATGTTGCCATCTCAAATCACCTCAAGCTTTTAGACTTCTTGAGAGGAATCTTCTCTAATACCAATTGTTGGAAAAAAAAAGGACAGAAACTGAGAGGGGGGGTGAATCAATTGTCACAAAATAATACAATCTTCAAGCTTTACTTAACTTAATCTTAGATCTGATGAGTAAGCAATTAACCATAAACAATTAACACATCAGAGAGACAAAGAACACCAAGATTTTTTACTCGGAAACCCTGCTAGGGGAAAAACCACGGTGGATGTTAGTCCACAAGATTATACCCTATTAAAAGTATAAAGAAATCAATAAAGGGGAATGCACATGCATTTAGGCACACTGGCTAGAGCTCACTGCTTAATTATAGAAGGGGCTCACTACCCAACAATATAGAATAGGATTAAAATCCAGAGGGTATGAACTGAAAAATTAGCTTCTGCTCAAGATTGATTACAATTCCAATTAAGTATAGAAAAATCCTTCACAAACTACTTCACTCGATCTTCTTAACACTCTTCTCTACAATCAAATGATATTAACACATACACACATAGGAGCATACCCAACACACAAAGCACACTTTGCACCGATGAAGCAATCGCTCTTATATATCCATTACATGAGATTTTATAAACTTAGTTGGCCAAGAAAATAAAACATATTTGCAATGTCGGCCCAAATTTACAAATAAATTTTTAATATGAATCCACCAAGGTCAGACATGACATAGTGGAGACCCAAATTAATATCTCCAACACAAAAAGACTTCAATTAATTTCACCTTGAAAATCCACAACACGCTACCATCATCATGTCGTCTAGAAACATGAAAAATTGAACATGCACAAGAAAATATCTTTGAACAAGAGCACACGGATTAATGTGGACGTACTACAAAGATAGAGCATGATCTAGAGACATCCAAAAACATCAAGAAAGAATAGAGAAACATCCGTAACAACTGAGATTTCTAGAATCACACAAACTTCACTTAGGAACATTGACAAACACCACATAAACACTGTCATACCACAACATGATCAAATCAATACGTAGACCTCTGAAACTTCTGCTAGATGTTCTAGATACTCTCAAGAATAAACCCTTTAGTCCATAGTAGCTGAACTTCAATGTAAAGAACAAGACACCTTCATGACCTGCACAGTTCCACTTGGAACCTGGAACACTTTCTCTTACAATTTTCTTAATATCCTCAACATATACAACCTCTGATACACCAAATGATAATAGTGTTGACATCAATGACAACCACATATCAGCAACACATCCATAGCATCAAACACTTCCCTCTCTCTATCTCTCCACCTCTCTCTCCCCCTCTCTCTCTCTCCCTCTCCCTCCTTCCCTCTCTACTCTCTCTATCACACCTCTCTACATATCTATCCCTACTTCTCCTTCCTTCCCTCCCTCATCTCTCTCTCCATCCCCATCTCTCTCTCCCATTCTCTCCTTCTCTCTCTGCTTCTCTTTATCTCACCATTCTCTCTCTCTAGAGAGAATTATAGAGGGTAGGAGAGAGGGAGAGGGTAGAAATAGGTAGAGAGATAGAGAGAATTAGAGAGGGAGGGAGAAGAGAGAGAGATAGACAGAGATAGAGAGAGGAAGGGGGAGAGAGATAGTTGAGATTGATAGTAGAGAGGGAGAGATAGGTAGAGAGAGGGTGAGGAGAGATAGGAGGGGGAAGAGAGAGAGGTAGCTAGAGATGGGTATTGGAAAGAGGGGGTAGGTAGAGAGGGAGAGGAGAGAGAGGGGAGATGGGAGATAGAAAGAGGAGGAGAGAGAGAGTTGAGATAAAGAGAATAGAGAGGGGAGGAGAGATAGAGAGGGGGAGGAGGATAGAGAGGAAGGGAGGGAGAAGTGAGGAGAGAGAGAGAGAGGAGAGAGGAGGGGTAAAGTGGAGATATTGAGGAGGGAAGGAGGGAGATAGAGAGGGAGAGAGAATAAGGTATATAGGGGTAGGTAGAGAGAATGAGATGGAGGAGAGCAATAGAGGGGGAGTGGGGATGAGAGAGAAGTATAGAGGAGACGAGAGAGGACAGGTAGGGGATGAGAGGAGAGATAGGGGAATGGAGGCATGGATGGAGAGAGAAGACATGAGAGAGAAATAGAGAGAGATAGAGTAGGAGGAGAGGGAGAGATAGATAGATAGAGAAGAGATAATTAGAGAGGGAAGGAGAGGTAGGGAGGGAGGGGAGAGGGTGGTGATATGGAGAGAGAGAGAGGAGGGAGAAAGGATATGTAGGGGAGAGAGGTGAGAGAGAGGTGAGAGGGATAAGGTGGAGAGATTGAGAGAGAGGGGGGAGAGAGGCAGAGAGAGAGGTAGGAGGGGAGGGAGGAAGGAGGGAGGGAGGGAGAAAGAAACAAGTATAGGGGATATACAGGTAGAGAGAAGTAGAGAAAAAAGAAAGTATAGAGGAAATTTTCATTAAAGGAAGAATTACACAGAGGGAAAGAATAAAGATGTGGACAAAGAGAGAAGGGAGGAAATATGTGATTCACAAAGGAATTCACAAGAGGCATGGAGGAGGATAAAATCATAGAGAATGGAAGAGGATAGGTCAATGAGGGGATATTTTGGGTAGAAATTTAAGTGAAATCAATGATTATGAAATTGTAAGAGGAACTAAAGTGGGTTCAATGTGTAAAGTATAAATTACATGGAGAACATAGATAATAGGAGGTATGAAGGAAGAAGTGATGATGCCACCATAGAAAGAGGGAGGGGAGAGATAAGAAGAGATGTTATAGAAATAGAATGGTGCATTTGAGATTTTCCCCATAGAATTACATGCAAAAGGAAGAGTTAGCATCATGTAGAAAATAGTAACAATAAATTAAGAGACACAAAAATGGATCTACACATTCTAGGGTCAATTTTCTTTCTTTAACCATATGAAAAATGTATAGTGATGCATTTCATTACTCTCCTAATGTACAAAAAAATGATTATGAAGGAAGAAAGAGTGCAACAAATATTTTAGTTGGGTCAACATGGTTTATGAAAAAATAGGTCAAACATTTTTCATTATCCCTAAAATGAATAAGAGAGGTACAATGAGTAAGAGAGGTACACATGTCCTAATAATTTTTGTGAAGGATTTTTGGATGCATTATTGCTTTTCTTCATCCTAAAATGTGTTATGACATAGAAATACACATAGGAAGTATGATGTAGAATAAATAGAATAAATGTAAAATGTTGCATTCATATTCTATCCATGTCCTTGCATAAGTAACATGGGTCCTCTAGGATAAACAAAAAAACATGTCACTTGAGTTTCATTGAACATCTAGTAAGTCATGCTCATATTAATGACCAATAGGAAATAAAATCACTATTGAAAGGATATGGTGAGGCCTTTCTAGGGTTAACTATAGATGTTAGTCAAGGCACCTATAACACGAAGGGGGGGATAATGATACCCCACATAAAAAAAAATAACATTTTGAAAAAAAGTTATTTTTCACATTTTTGAGAAAGGATGGAGGAATTATACTAAAGAGAATAAATTTGATATCAAAGAAACAATAAGTTTAATAGGGAATTGGGATACCAATTTAGGCAAAGAAGAATAAATGAGTCCAATCTTCTTAGTATTGTTAATAGATGTGTATGCTCTATGATCCATTTTTTTTATAGGCAACTACCACATCAAGGGGGAGGGAGGAAATAGTGGTGTAGAATACGAGGGATTGGTTTCTTGTAGAAGAATAGGTTTGGGCTAAGGAGATAGGGTTCTAGAGGGGAAAGAGAAGGAAAAATTTAGCACTAGTAGAGATAAGGGAAGAAGAGAGAGGATAGGGGAGAAGAGAAGTAATGGGTAGGAATAGCATAGGTGGGAAGGTATGGGGAGGGAAATATACCATCATTGTTGTAGGCGTCACAAGGAGGAACTCAAGTTAAGGTTGAGGTATGGTTTGGGATTGAGGTTAGGAGTGGAATTATGTGGAGGTTTGGGTTGGGGATGGTTTTAGGTTGCATACTAAGGTTGAGCATGGTTATCATTGATAAGTTTAGGTGGAGTGCTAATGGAAAAATAACTGATGGTAAAACACTCAAGGTTAAAAATGGACTAATAAGAAGTGTGATGAATGAGATGAATCTAACCAAGGAAGGGGAATTTTATGTGGAGTTGATAGTGAACTCCAAGGAGCTAATAATGAGCTCCCACAACCCAAGATCACCTACAAAAGGAAAGATAACATTCCACAAGAGAGTGTGACAAGATAATAGCTTGATTGATTATGGATACAATTTGTATGTAATTCTCAATAATGGATCACTAATAGTACACACCCATATGATTCAAATGTATAAGAGGCCTTTCTTATATAGTCAAGTTGAGAGATATGATTAGAAAATATCATTACAGGTGACTTAATCCTATGACATGAGACAACAAATAGTAAATGACCTAAGACACACGAAGTAAATGACATAAGATAAGATATGATCTTATGACAACTAAGACTTGTAAATATTCCTAGGACCTAATTAAAATTAACATGTGAATGAGACCTACTAGGTTAACTAGTTAGGTAAAACACCTTATTTATGCCAACACCCCCCTTAAGTACAAATTAGGGATAAGTAGGCAAATGAAACAATACAAATATGATTCAAGGATGCAAGATAGGTCCCAACTATTGGACCATGTTAGTTATTCCCCCACACACACATAATGTGTAATATCATACAAAAATTGTGAATGCTTGAAGACAAAATATGTTCCAATTCCTACAAACAACATTCCTCCCTTTGGGAAGAAATAAAACCAAGTATAGATGCAGGAATGCTTCCCATTCCATATATGAATTGAGAAGAAGAAGGATTGATGTTATCTTTGAAATCTTCTCATGTATTTCCATGTCCATGGAAGATGATGTTGCAATGTAATTAGATTTCCACAATCCATATGAATTTAAATCTAATTGCTTCTGGATTTGATTGTGTGGTAGTCTTTTTTCATCAAGATGAGAAGAGATAAGTTGCAAACCAAGCTAGTATAAAAGAGAGAGGAAGGAGGAAAGATGATGGGGTTAGGGTGAGGCACGCAACACAAGGGAATTTCTATAAAAAGAATAAAACAAAAAAGATCAAATAAGAGGAGACCACTCAAATACTAAAACATTGAGATAAGATGCAAGTCAAGAATATATAAAAACAAAAACAATTTATATGAAAAAACTAAATGTAGAATAGCAAAAGATCAAATAAGAGGAAACCACTCAAATACTAAAAAACATTGAGATAAGATGCAAGTTAAGAATATATAAAAACACAAACAATTAATATGAAACAACCAAATGTAGAATAGCAAACACAAAAAAATACTAAATATATAAAAATAATTATAAGATATAATATAATATTATAGTATGTATTAAATATTCTAATAATATATTTATATATATATATATATATTACATACAAAAATAAATAAATATAAAAATAATAAACAAAACAAAAAATAAAATGAGATTGTGTTTCAATAAAATAATATTATATTATAAGACTTATTACATGCAAAAAATAAATAAATAAATATATTAAAAACAACCATATCAATATAAATTGTGGTTGAATTTTTATTATATATATATATTAAAAAAAAAAGAAAAAAGAAAAAAGAAAAACAAAGAAGAAACCCACTCAATGACTAAAAAACATCATGATAACAAATACAACCTAAAAATATAAAAACACTAACAATTTAAATAAACCAAAAAATAAAGAAAGGAATCAAGAAATAAAAACCAAATTGAAAAAAAAATCAAAAAATATATATATAACAATAAGTAAAAATATAACAATCAATATAACTATATAATAAGTAGACAAACATGAATATAAAAAATATTAAATATTAAAAATAAAAATTATATATATATATATATATATATAAAATAAAAATAAAAATAAAAACACTAACAATATAAATAAACAAATAAATAAAGAAAGGAAACAAGAAATAAAAACCAAATGAAAAAATAGTAAAAAATTAAATGTATAACTATATATTATATATATAACAATATGTAAAAATATAACCATCAATATAACTATATAAAAAGTAGACAAACATAACTATAAAATTATAAAATATAAAAACACTAACAATTTAAATAAACAAATAGATAAAGAACATAAATAAACTAACAAAGAGAATAAGAGAGGGAGATGAAAAAAGACTACCACACAATCAAATCCAGAAGCAATTAGATTTAGATGATGTTGCAACCAAATCAGATACATGCCTAATCAATGATGAAGGTGGAAAACCAAGATCAAGTAGTAATTGATGTTGGACAAGCCTAAAGATAAATATGGTTTGACAACAATAGTGAAATGACTATCATCAAAGAGGAGAGATAACCCATCAAGTGTGTCCTCTAAATCTGCAGTATGAGACTCACAAAATAAATCTAATATACCCATCAAATGTTCATCCCGCAAAGTTGAATATGAAATAAAATGATGGTCTTGCTGAGAAGGAATGATGGAAGTCTTAATCAATGATTTTGCACAAGGAATAAATGAAGGTGAAGGATAATCAATTGTCTCTATAGGAGAAGGAGAATTTGAAGAAACCTCATCATCTGAGATTCAACTCTCCAAAGAAGAAAAATATTGAACAATATCAAATTCATATGTTATGTTATATGAATTATCAAGAGGTCCAAAATATTATAAAACAAGATCATTTGGTAATGGTTGTGTATTAGGATCTCCATAGATCTCACAAATTTTAGTCCAAAGAGCATGAGGAGACTCAATGTTTGTAATGAAATTCAAGGTTTCATCATTAGCATGAAAATAAATTGCTCCTAAGACATTATCCCTTTTGTAATTCCCAAAAAAATTCTTACCATTGGTACTTGGAGGGGGAACAAGACCATACAATTGTGGGAAAAGATGAAGCCAACAAAGGTTTTTAATATCCCATCTCCCCATTTTTTGTAGTTTCTCCTTTTCAAGATGATTAGAGAAGGATTCAATTAAAAACCCATAATGAACTAAGATAAATATCCAAATTAACAAAGAAAACAAGATTTAATAGCAAATAGAAACTCCCAAATATGATCAATACTAAAAATGAAGCCCTCCCCGTCCCCACATAAAAGAGAATCTCTCCAAGTGTTAGGATGTCCAAGTAGTCATGTGCAATTTGATATTGAAAAATATTGAATAAATTGTACCTAGGGATAAATATGAAAAAAGTGCATGGATAGATCAAAAAAATTCCTCAATACCACTCCATTGCCATAAGAATTGTGAAAATTAGAGATCTAGGAAAAAAATTATTAGCTCAAAGGTCCAAATTCTCATATCTGACTTCAAATAACAATAAAATGCACTAGTAGAATAATCTTTAAATATTGATACATATACCATTGAAAATTACTACTTGGAACCAACTTTCCATCAATATCCTATTTGAAAAAATCTTACTCCTACATCAAAAGATATGACTCGAAAAAAATAGCTACCTTGTAAAAACAAAGTGGCCAATTGGTGGCTCCTTGGAGACAAACTGGTGGTAGGAGGGTGACATTGTGCACTACTTAATGGTATGTTAGTTGTTAAATTTAAACCCAGTAGATGAAAAAAAATTAAAATATTTTAAAAAAATTGTTGCATTGTGTTGGTGCAAGAAGTGATGTATAAGCTATGTAGTGAATATTCTTAGCAAAATATGTTTATTTTTGTGAATATTCCACCTGCAACTTGATTTTTTGACTATATCACCCAGTGAGTGGATCATATAGTATGAATCTATACAGATTCCATACAATCGTATGAAAAATTTCTTGCAAAATTTGTAACCCTCAATAAAAATTTAATGTCCAAAATTCAAGAATTTTATATGAAAATAAGGGTTATTAGGCCTTTGGACTCAATGGTGATGTTTGTTTTGTCCCAAAATGCATCTAGAATATTTTCATGCCCAAATCACCCTCAAATCTAAGAAAGCATTTGCAAATCTACAACTTTGATGCCATGTAGGAGTTGATATTGAACTCCAAAGAATTGATAATGAACTCCAAGGATTTGATAGTGAGCTCCCACAACCTAGGGTCACATGCAAAACAAAAGATAGCCTTCCACAAGAGAGCATGTCAAGAAAATAATTTGCTTGATTATGGATGCAATTTGCATAATGATCAATAATTAATCAATAATAGTAAAAACTCTATGATAAAATGTACAAGAGGCCTTGATTATATAGGCAAGGTGAGAGATAAGATTAGAAAAGATCATGACAAGTGTCTTAATCCTACAAAATGAGACAAAAAAATATTAAATGACCAAATACAAAAGAATTAAATGACATAAGTTAAGATAAGATCTTATGACAACTAAGACTTCTACAAATATTCCTAGGACCTAAGTAAAATTAACATGAACAAGAATGACTAGGTGAACTAGTTTTGTAAAACACCTTATTCACACCAACATGATGCACCACTAGATGAAGAAAGGGTCGGCTTCCATTACTTATAACTAGGGGTGGGCTAGGAGAAGGGAAAAGTAGTCATTAGAGGGAATAATTTAGAACATGATTTGAACTAATTTCAACCCATAAGTGACAAGAAAGGTAACACACCCAAGAGTTCTAATGCTAGTGCCATTAGCACACATCAATGAGACTACTAAGGTATGGTAGTTTCTTTGATCCAAGGCAATGCTAACTAAGATTTATTGTGTAATTATATTAAATATGCAAGTGGGGTCCACTAAGACAACATTGATATATATAAAGTAAATTTCATCCTCAATATACAATGGCCTTGATAGCTATTATGCAATATCTTATTGGGAGAAAAGTTGATATGAAGGCAAGGAAAATGAAGGAGAACGTTGTGAATGGAAGGAGAAGTAGATAATTTGAAGTGGATGGATGAATAATTGGAAGTAAGGTGGGAACAAAAAGGGTTTCGCTCAATGACACTTGCTATATCTAAAAATGATGGATTCTAGGAGGAGGAGATAAAGTAGGTGTGATAAGGCTATTGAAAGACATAGAGGCGAGCTTCGATGAATAATGAGGCAGACTTGGAGATAGAATATTTATTACTAAAGGTTGTTATTGTAGATCTATTATATATTGAATATATAATTATGTACTATTCATTTTTTGTATTATCTTATGTACTTATGACATTAATTTATTAATGGGATTCACATGGTGACTACTTTGTGTATCTTTATAATCATAGTTATGGGATATGACTATAGTTATTGTCAAAAGTAAGGATATATTTCTACCCGCCTTTTGGGGTATGTTACATGTTCATAGTCTAATAAACGCATTAAGCATAAATTTTTTATAGTTCCATAACTTATGCAATTCTTCTTCCTTCCTATTAGACTACTCTAAGAAAGGGGTATTGGGTTGTTACATAAACTATAGTTTATAATATAGATTATTACCAAATACAATAAAGGAGATCAAGCATTCTTTATTCTAGCTCAATTTCATCTTCAACTTATAATTTGGAGTTCTTTTTTTAAAGAGAACTTATTTCTCTCAATCCATGTTTTAACATAAATTTTAATATTAACTAGGGAAATGAAAAAATATTATCTTTTTAATATTTTTCCAATGATATGTTATTGTTTTGGGTCTAAATATAATTATGCAATTTCATATGCATGTTCACAATTTGAACATTAAACAACAAGATAACCTTAGATTCAGGCACATGAACATTTGGAAGATCTCTAGACCTACTCAAATGCTAGGGGTAGGCATATGAACTATGGCCAAGATTCCTCCTCATGGCCTTACTTCTCCATGCAAGGAATATGGTAATAGAGGAAATCAAGAAGGCGTAGAATCCACTATCATCAAGTAGTATGATTTGCCTACAAATGCAACCCCCTCATTCCAAAAGGATAATAGCTTAGGACAATCATCAATATCGAATTTCCATATTCATTGGTAAGGCTTCATATCAAGATACATAGAATGAGCATATGAAGCTTTATGGATAGGCACTAGGCACACATGACATTGGATGGGATTAGTTTCCAAAAACTATTCCTATTAGTTGTCAAGGAAAAATGAAAATCACAAAATCCAATTTTAAACATCTTAACAAAAA
Source organism: Sequoia sempervirens (assembly GCA_007258455.2). Lineage (NCBI taxonomy): Eukaryota > Viridiplantae > Streptophyta > Pinopsida > Cupressales > Cupressaceae > Sequoia > Sequoia sempervirens. The sequence goes on from VDFB02254833.1 coordinate 531,762, forward strand.
TTTAATTAAACTTTACAAAGTTTATGTGCCTTACACTTTTTGTGATTCATAATGTGAGTGCTTGGTAGGAATTTCCACATATTTGTGACATTCATATTTTATGACCTAAAAATTGACCCATCTTGTAGTCTAGAAATATTTTAAATTTTTTGTAATAATTAAATTTGTTGTTGGTGACACATATATCCTATGATAATTGTTGCAAGTATGAGCTAGTTTGGTGGTGTTGTCATTAATGTTGTCATTGTTGTCAACACAGTTTTGTATGTTGCATATTGTGCATGTATGGTTGAGATGTTGGTGAGATGTTGTGAGTACATGGGGCTATCTTTATGGTATTGCAGATATGTTGGTTTGATGAGTTTCCAAGTTCTTTTGAGAAAATTAATAAAGAAGAGAAGTCAGAGTGTTGAATGTGTTCAGAACGTGCTCTGGTATGTGCTCTGCATTTCTCCTATGTTGTTCCTATGCTTGTACAAATTTGAAGGTGTGTTGTTGATATTTTCATGGTAACATATGCTAAGTTTCAGCTTATGGTGAGAAGGTACGTGAAAGTTATGTCCAACGGTATGCGTGTTCTACCAGTAGAGTTAGTATTCTATGGATTGGGAGAAATATTGTTGCTGCATTTTTTCTCTATTTTGTTTTAGATCTTGTGGAGGTTTTTCTTGTGATCTAACGAAGAGGTTTGGAGTTTGGTAATCTGGAAGTCATGTTTCAGTATTTCTATGTGTGTTTGCACAGTCCGAATTGTCTAATGAAAGAAATTCAGTAAATAAAGTCTGTTGTTCTTGTTGCGGATGTATCTAGAAGGTTCTAAAATGTATTCTCATGCTTAAGGAAGTGTGTTGTGGCATCTGTGTGTCATCTTCTAGTTGGGAAGTGTGTGCATCATTGTTCATTTTTGTTTTCATTAGGTTTGGATGACCTAGTGTTTACACTTCATTCGAAGAATAAAATTTAATTAAGGAAGCATGTAGAAGATTAAAGAATATTATTTTTGGTCCTCTTATTCCTTTCCACCACAAGAATTTAGAGTTGCTGACCTAATTTGAATTTATGAAACGATGTATTGTAGTTGACCTTGGTAAATGTTTCTAAGGTTAAGAATAGTATAAAAGCAAGCCAAGTTGTGAAGAGATGTATGACAGTGTGATGCAAAGTGATGAAAGTGTGCCACAAATCATAAGAGCAGAAGTGTGTGTGAGTGAGTTGTGATAGTATTTTTTTAGTTTGTTGAAGGCAGTAAACTAAAGTTTTCTATAATCCTGCGAATGTGCTTTAATTTCAGTGGTGGATCTTTTTGTTCTCTCTTGTATCTATAGGTAGTGAGCCTCCCTATTGGACAGTGAGTCCTTTGTAGGTAGTGAGCCTTTGTACTTGGATAGTGAGTCCTCTTTTAGGTAGTGAGCCCTTGGAAATGAGCCTTTGTATTCAATTTATAATCTTTATATTCTGAGTTAACCCTCACCATGGTTTTTCCCTTATTGAGTTTTCCACGTAAAAATTTGGTGCTAATTGTGTTGATTTACTTTATGTTATTTATGTTTCATGCTTATATTTAATAACAAAATAGTGCGGTTGAAGATTTGATAAGTGATAAAATTTTAATGTTAAATTTGTGTGACAATTGATTCACCCCCCCTCTCAGTTGTCCTATGTTTGTTTAACAATTGGTATCAGAGCTTGTGGTTCCTTGTGTAGAGCTTAACCGCTTAAGGAAGATCCGATGACATACAAATTGGTGATTCCTATGTTTGATGGAGTTGACTACAAAGATTGGAAGGGACAGATGAGAGGATATATTATCTCTCATGGTTTCAAGACCTGGAAGGTTGTCGAGAACAAGTATACACTTCCATTTGGTGGTGTTAATTCTACAGATGAGATCTCTGCTTATGAAGAAAATGAGAAGGCAAAGTATGCAATTTGTGGTGGTTTATCTAAAAATGAGAGAATTAAGGTTAATTCTCTGGATATTGCATATGAAGTCTGGAAGAAATTGGAAGACATGTATGAAGGAAATGAAAAGGTGAAATTGACAAAGAGATTGGTGACAAAGCATAGATTTGTGAACCTGAAAATAGAAGATGGTGAAGAATTTACAATTTTCTTTCATAGGGTTGAAAAGACTATAAATGAAGTTAGAAATTAAGGAGGAAAGCTATCAGATGAAGACATAATTGAGAAGATCCCAATTACCCTACCAGACTGCTATAGTGATAAAATCTCTATGATTGAAGAAATGTATGATCCTAAGAAGTACACCTTGGAACACTTGTTCAGCACCTTGCAAGCATTTGAATTGAGAAAGTTTCAGAAAGATGACAAGATAGAAGAAAAGGAAAAAATGACATTTAAGGCAATGAAGATCGAGGAGGAACCGAATAACGATGGCGTTGATGAGTTGGAAGCTAACTACACCAAGAAGTTGAAGAAAGGTACCAGAAAGTATAAAGGCATGTTACCCTTTAAATGCTTTAGTTGTGTTAATATTGGTCATTATGCTTCAAGATGTCTGAATAGGGCTACACATAAGAAGAACAAGGATTATAAAGATAAGGATAGGAAGGATAAGAAGTATAAGAAGTTGTACTATGTTAAGGAAGAGGCGGGTATTTCTGATGATGAATCTGACAATGAAGTTGATGATAGTGAATGCTTATTCTTAGCTTTGGAAAATAAATTTGTATCCACTAACCCTGGAAAATGTACAAGTAAGAAGGCTCCAAAGGTTAAGAAGAATAGATGGAAGGTACTTTGGTTACCGCTTTTCATGCAAGACAGGATGAAGATTGTTGGGTAATTGATAGTGGATGTTCAAATCACATGACCGAAGATAAGAGTAAGTTCACTAAACTTGAGAGGTATTATGGCAGTTTAGTCATGTTTGGTGATGATTTAGGAGCTAAGATCTGTGGTAAAGGTTCAATTAGTTTTGATGGAGTCCATAGCACTGATGATGTGTATTATTGGAAGGGTTTGAGGCATAACCTTCTAAGTGTTGGTTAGATGTGCAACAATGGCTTTAAACTTGTGTTTCAAAACATTATTTGTGAAATCAGAAAAGGATCTAGTAATGGAGATATGATTGTTGTTGGAAGAGGAACTCATGGAAACATCTATCGGCAGAAAAGAGTTGATGGTCATTGTCTTGTATCTCAAATCAGTGAAAGTTGGTTATGGCACCAGAGAATGGGACATGTGAACTTTGATAACCTGGTCAAGATTAGTGCAAAGGAGATTGTTCGAGGACTGCCTAGAATCACAAGACTTGCTAATGTCATTTGTAGAAGTTGTCAATTGGGGAAGCAGACAAGATGTAGCTTTAAAGGAAAGGGACATTTTACTACCGAGATGCTGGAATTAGTACATACTGATCTCTGTGGTCCGACTAAGACTAGAAGTCTGAATGGTGACAGATATTTCATTTTTCTTATTGATGATTACACTTGAATGACATGGGTTGCTTTTCTCAGAGAAAAGAATTAGACCCTGGATAGGTTTAAGGTATTCAAAGCAAGAGTGGAGAATGAAGAATCAAGTGTTTAAGTTTTGATAGAGGCAATGAATTCACTTCTGGTGAATTTAATGCATTATGTAAGGAGCACGACATAAAAAGACAATTTTTTGCTCCAAGAACCCCTCAACAGAATGGAGTAGTTGAAAGGAAAAACATGATAGTTCAGGAAGCTGCTAGAACTATGATGAAAGAGTCTAATGTACTAGATGTATATTAGAGAGAAGTGATACATACTACTGTTTATGTTCTTAATAGAGTTTAGATCAGGCACAATAGCACAAGGACACCTTTTGAGTTATGGATTGGTAAGACTCCTACTGTGAAATATTTTAAGGTATTTGGAAGAAGATGCTACATTAAAAGAGATGATGAAAATCTTGGAAAGTTTGATGCTAGGTGTGATGAAGGAATATTTCCTGGATACTCTACTACTAGTAAGGCATACAGATGCTTTAACAAAAGATTGAGAAAGATCATTGAAAGTGCTAATGTGAAAGTTGATGAAGATGTACACAAACCTATTGAGATAAGTGAAGTTGAAGTTGATGATCCTATCTACAGACATATACCTGAAGAAAATAAGGAGAAGGAAGAAGAAGAAGAGAAAGTAGAAGAGAATGAACCATAACCTACTACTAGAACTCCTAAATATGTACAAAAGAATCATCTGGAAGATCAGATAATTGGAGACAAGAGTGAAGGTGTGAAGACAAGAAGCAGAGTTGCAGGTGAGGTAAATTTGTGTCTACTTTCTAGAATAGAACCTAAACATGTAAAAGAAGCATGTGAAGATGAAAGTTGGATAAGAGCTATGAAAGAGGAACTGCAACAAATAGAAAAGAATCAGACATGGGAAATAGTCCCTAGACCTGTGAATAAAAATGTGATTGGCTCAAAATGGGTGTTCTGGAACAAACTGAATGAAAGTGGAGAAGTAGTAAGGAATAAGGCAAGACTGGTATGCAAAGGATATTCACAAGTTGAAGGTATAGATTTTGAAGAAACATTTGCTCCTATAGCTAGAATGGAAGCTATAAGAATGTTTTTGGAATTTTCTGCACATAAGAACTTCAAGGTATATCAGATGGATGTTAAATCAACTTTTTTGAATGGTGAGTTGGAGGAAGAAGTGTATATGGAGCAACCTGAAGGGTTTCAATTGTCTGACAAATCGGACATGGTTTGTAAATTGAAGAAAGCATTGTATGGATTGAAGCAAGCTCCCAGAGCTTGGTATGCAAGATTGGACAGATATCTGACAAAGCAAAGATTCAACAAAGGTTCTATGGACAACAACCTCTACTTCAAAGTGCAAGGTAATAAGATGTTGATTTTAGTTGTTTATATTGATGATATCATCTTTGGTGGAAATGAAGGCATGTGCAAGAAGTTTGTTGAAGAAATGTAGAAAGAATTTGAGATGCCTATGATTGGTGAATTGAATTTCTTCCTTGGTCTACAAGTGAATCAAACTAATAAAGGCATATTCATTTCACAATCTAAGTATGTAAAAGAATTGTTGAAAATTTTTGGGATGGAGGATTCTAAACCGGTTTGTATCCTATGGTAACAGGATGTAAGCTAACCAAGGATGATGAATCTACTAAGACTGATCAGAGAAAATACAGATCCATGATTGGTAGATTGTTGTATCTTACTGCTACCGGACTAGATATTATGCATGCAGTGTGTTTAGTTGCTAGATTTCAAGCATATCCTAGAGAAGCACATCTTATAGTTGTAAAAAGAATATTTAGATATCTTAAAGGCACACCGGATTATGGATTATGGTACCCTAAGAGTAATGATTTCACTCTAAGTTCCTATACAGATGTTGATTGGGTTGGATGTGTAGATGACCGAAAGAGTACTAGTGGTGGTGCTTTCTTTCTTGGCGAAAGACTAGTTTCATGGATGAGTAAAAAGAAAAACTCAGTTTCTTTATCCACTGCAGAGGCAGAATATATTGTTGCAGCATCCTCCTATACACAATTTTTGTGGATGAAGCAAACTCTAAAAGACATTGGCATGGTATGTGATGAGCCTATTTCTATTTTCTATGATAATACAAGTGCGATAAACATTTCGAAGAATCTGGTTATGCATTCAAGAACGAAGCACATATCTATCAAGTATCATTTTCTGAGAGAGAAAGTGTTGGAGAATGAGGTCAGATTGAAGTATGTGACAACAAAGGAACAAATTGCAAACATATTTACCAAAGCTCCTCCAAAGGATACTTTTGAGCATCTTAGGGAGAGGTTGGGGGTCATTGACCCTCCTAACTAGGTGCACATGAAGGTGCATCAACCCAGTCAATTCACAGATTCTTCATTTATCTGGACTGATAAATGGGTCTACTCCACAGGGGGAGTAGAAAAGGTTTTCATTGTTGCAGTATGAGTATACTCCTAAGGGGGAATAATTAGAGTAGTTGTTCTTTTCCATTGATGTCAAAGGGGGAGAAAAGGTTATGTGTTGCCATCAATGACAAAGGGGGAGATTGTTGGAAGTATGAGCTAGTTTGGTGGTGTTGTCATTAATGTTGTCATTGATGTCAACATAGTTTTGTATGTTGCATATTGTACATGTATGGTTGAGATGCTAGTGAGATGTTGTAAGTACATGGAGCTATCTTTATGGTATTGTAGATATGCTGGTTTGATGAGTTTCCAAGTGCTTTTGAGAAAATAAAGAAGAAAAGTTAGAGTGTTGAATGTGTTCAGAACGTGCTCTGGTATGTGCTTCGTATTTCTCCAATGTTGTTCCTATTCTTGTGTGGATTTGAAGGCATGTTGTTGGTATTTTCATGGTAACATATGTTGAGTTTCAGCTTTTGGTGAGACGGTACGTGAAAGTTATGTCCACCGGTATGCATGTTCTACTAGCAGAGTCAATATTCTGTGGGTTGGGAGAAATATTGTTGCTTTGCATTTTTTCTCGGTTTCGTTTCAGATCTTATGGATCTGGGATATGTCTTGTGGAGGTCTTTTCTATGCTCTAGCGAAGAGGTTTGGAGTTTGGTAATCCGGAAGCCATGTTTCAGTATTTTTGTGTGTGCACAATCTGAATTGTCTGTGAAAGAAATTCAGTAATTAAAGTTTGTTGTTCTTGTTGCGGATGTATATGGAAAATTCTAAAATGTATTCTCGTGCTTAAGGAAGTGTGTTGTGGCATTTGCATGTCATCTTCTGGTTGGGAAGCATGTGCATCATTGTTCATTTGTGTTTTAATTAGGTTCGGTCGACCTAGTGTTTACACTTCATTCAAAAAATAAAATTTAATTAAGAAAGCGTGTAGAAGATTCAAGAATATTATTTTTGGTCCACTCTTATTCCTTTCCACTGTGGGAATTTAGAGTTGCTGACCTAATTTGAATTTATGAAACAATGTATTGTGGTCAACCTTGGTAAATGTTTCTAAGGTTAAGAATAGTATAAAAGCAAGTCGAGTTGTGAAGAGATGTATGACAGTGCGATGCAAAGTGACAAAAGTGTGCCACAAATCATAAGAGCGGAAGTGTGTGCAAGTGAGTTGTGATAGCAATTTTTTCAGTTTGTTGAAGGCAGTAAACTGAAGGTTTCTGTAATCCTGTGAATGTGCTTTAATTGCAGTGGTGGATCCTTTTGTTCTCTCTTGTATCTATAGGCAATGAGCCTCCCTGTTGGACAATGAGTCCTTTGTAGGCAGTGAGCCTTTGTACTTGGACAGTGAGTCCTCTTTTGGGCAGTGAGCCTTTGTATTTAGTTTATAATCTTTATATTGTGAGTTTACCCTCACCGTGGTTTTTCCCTTATTTGGTTTTCCACGTAAAAATCTGGGGTTCATTGTGTTGATTTACTTTCTGTTATTTATGTTTCATGCTTATATTTAATAACAGAATAGTGTGGTTGAAGATTTCATAAGTGATAAAATTTTAAGGTTAAATTTTTGTGACAACTGATTCACCCGCCCCCCTTGTCCCCCGCCTCCCTCCCTCTCAGTTGCCTTGCACTTGTTTAACAATAATCACTTCCGTATTGCTTACTTTGTCATGTAATGTATGAGATTACTTTCTAATATTTTTTATTGTTATTGAAAATGAAGTTGCTTTCATTCACATATTCTATATATTATAATGCATAGCTAAAAATATTAGTTTATAATGTGTTAGATGTACCTTGTGACCTTAGCTTTGATACTACTAGTGATAGATACAAAGTGATTTGGCTTCTATAAAAATAGAAGGCAATTCATAACATATTATCTTCTTTTATTATACATATTGAGAATTCATTATAAACTTATGATGAACTAGAAATGTATGTTTCCTTATAAACATAAAGTTGTCAAATACATTTGCATAAGATGGAGAATTAAGTTCATAATTCTAGATTCTTTCTAAAACCTATTTTTCTTACCTTTGTTGTATAAAAACATGTATGCTTATGACAACATTCCAACATATTTAAATCTACTAAACAAAAATTGTTAGTCACATGACTCATACGTCTTTGGACCTTATGAATTGAATCCTCCATTGAATTCTTTTTATATGAAATAAATACAAAAAATCAATATTCTCAATATAATTGTGATTAAGGACTATAAACAAACATTAAATGTAGTATATATGGAATGTAGTATTTGCTAGGCATACAACTAACACAAAATTGTTCAATTCCTATATTATCAAGTGAAATTTAACCTTTATTACCTTTTAACAAGTTTGCCACACATTAGTAAAATAACCAATTTGACCATATTGTGAGTATAATTGCACTATTCTTTTTAATCCTATGGAATATTACTATCATGTTTCCCTAAAACTACTATAGCTCCAAGCCTTTTGAGTTCCTCTTGTTTTAACCTATTGTCACCCCAAACACTTACAAAATGTCATATTTAGCTCTTCCAACCACCTATGAATTATTGTCTCATTAGTATTAATTTATAAATCTCATTATTAATAATTTTGTAATACCATGAATGTGATTTTATTTCTGCATATACACATGTTATTCTCTTCTCTCTAGCATCGATCTATAAACTTGATTATGCAAGTTTTTTAAGTGCCATGCATAACTACTAATTTCAACATTAACACAATTATATTTTCTAAACTTATTCATTTATAAATATAATAGTTTATTTCTAATTAAAATCAAATAGATCAAAAACAAATAAAATAAAAAATTATCTATGAATTCACAAATCAATTGACTATTTCACCAAACAAAGGGATGCGATACAACATTAGAAATATCAAACCATAAAGAGAAAAAATCTACATACACTTATATAAAATTACATACTGAATCTAGAATGTGTAATTTAGTCTCAAATAGTTACCTTGACATAGACAAAAAGTAGAAATAAAAAATTCAAAGAAAATAATTATACAAAATAACAAGGGCAATTGTGAGCACTCCTCTCTCATTTTCTACTAGTCAAGCATCTTTTCATTTACTTGAAGTATTCCCCACCTTTTATTCTTACCCTTTTTCCACCTTGTCTAACTTTTCATTTTATAAAAATATTTCAATTAAGCATTCATGTTATCATAAAAACAATCTTTGATAAATACCCTAATAGTGTATATAAGGAATGATTTGCATTGCACTCTATACATCTAATTTTAGAAAGCCAACATCATGATCTAAATTGTCAAATACTCAAATAAAAACAAAACACAAAAGGATTTCTAGAAACTAAAAATTGAACCTCTATTTTCCAGATTGCTTCAGCATCACCAATAATCTCCACAAGAACATACTCCCTGTTTAAAATGATGAAAACGGTTTGCATCTCTCAAAACAATTTCTCTTTCAGCAATCTTCGAAATAAATTTTGTTGCATTATGACAATCAACACATACCCGAAGGTTCTTAACAACTCTAATAGTTGTTCCATGTGATGTGTTTAACAAACCAAATGCAATTGCCAACTTTTCACTATGGTGGCAGAGAAATAATTCCTTTTCCTCCTCTTCCACATCATTAAGTAAATGTCTTGAATCTGAAAAATACCCTGCTGCCTTCATCTCCCAAGCCAATATCTCCAACTTTGCATAGATCTCATGTGTCTGTGTATGAGATCTGTCTCCTGCACAAAAAGTATGCACCCTATTTTGGTCTTCAATCCAACTACATCCAGGGATCTTTTTAATTCCTCTATCTTTCATCAATCTCCTTACCATTTGAACCTCATCCCACCTGCCCACTTCTGCATAGATGTTTGAGAGAAGAACATAAGTTGCAGCATTTTTTGGATCTAAATCAAAAAGCAGCGTTGCTGTAAATACTCCTAAGCCTATATTCATATGCGATCTACAGGCACCAAGAAAACACATCCACACAACCACCACAGGTTTAACTGGCATCTTAATGATAAAATTTAGGGTGTCCTTAAGGTAGCCAGCACGGGAAAGGAGGTCAACCATGCACACATAATGATCAATTGTAGGTGTAATGCAATAAGGGTTACTCATGTGATTGAAGTATGTACAGCCCTCATCCACTAAACCTGCATGGCTGCATGCACACAGAACACAAGCAAAGGTTGTGGAATTTGGCTTTACACCTGCCAGTTGCATTTGTTTGAAAATTTCTAAAGCCTTCTCAACAAATCCATTTTGGGCATATCCTGCAATCATTGCAATCCATGCGATGACATCTCTTTGAGGCATTATATCAAACAGTTCACGTGCCTTATCTATGTTTCCGCATTTTGCATACATGTCTACCAGGGCAGTTGCAACTACAATATCCGACAAAAGTCCTCTATCCTCTATGCTTTGATGGATGTCCATACCCTGTTCCAGAGCTCCCATTATGGCACAGGCAGGGAGGATACTAGCAAAGGTTGTGGAATTTGGCTTTACACCTGCTGATTTCATTTGCTTGAAAGTTTCTAAAGCCTTTTCAACAAATCCATTTTGTGCATAGCCTGCAATCATCACAGTCCACGAGAACACGTCTCTTTGAGGCATCGTATCAAACAGTTCATGTGCCTTGTTTATTCTTCCACATTTTGCATACATGTCTACCAGAGCATTTCCAACTATAATATCAGACAAAAATCCCCCTTCTATTATGCTTTGATGGATGCCATACCCTGTTCCAAAGCTCCTATTTTGGCACAGGCAGGGAGGATGCTGGCAAAGGTTGTGGAATTTGGCTTTACACCTGCCAATTGCATTTGCTTGAAAGTTTGCAAAGCCTTTTCAACAAATCCATTTTGTGAATAGCCTGCAATCATTGCAGTCCACGAAAACACATTTCTTTGAGGCATTCTGTCAAACAGTTCACGTGCCTTGTCTATGCTTCCACATTTTGCATATCCTGCAGCCATAGCATTCCATGAGACCATATTTCTTTGAGGCATTTTGTCGAACAGTTCGCGTGCCTTGTCTAGTCTTCCACATTTTGCATACATGTCTATCAGTGCAGTTGCAACTACAACATCTGGCATAATTCCTCTATCCTCCATGCTTTTATGTATGCCTATACCCTGTTCCAAAGCTCCCGCTTTGGCACAGGCAGGGAGGATGCTGGCAAACGTTGTGGAGTCTGGCTTTACACCTGCCGATTGCATTTGCGTGAAAGTTTCTAAGGCTTTATCAACAAATCCATTTTGTGCATATCCTGCAATCATGGCATTCCATGAGAACACATTTCTTCGAGGCATCCTGTTAAACAATTCACGTGCCTTGTCTATGGTTCCACATGTTGCATATCCTGCAATCATGGCATTCCATGAGACCACATTTCTTTGAGGGATTTTGTCAAACAGTTCACGTGCCTTGTCTATGCTTCCACATTTAGCATACATGTCTACCAAGGCAGTCGCAACTACAACATCCGACAAAATTCCTCTATCCTTTATGCTTTTATGGATGTTCATACCCCGTTCCAAAGCTCCCATCTTGGCACAGGCTGCGAGTATGCTGGCAAATGTAAACTGATCGGGTTGGAGACCTGTTTGTTGCATATGCTGAAACAATGTGACCGATTCGTGAGGATACCCATGTCTTTGGTATGCTGTAATAATCGTATTCCAGGAGATGATGTCTCGTTCTTTTATGTGATCAAACACTTTACGGGCATCCACTAAACTTCCGCACTTCACATACATGTGAATAAGCTTATTATGAAAAGTTGTGAGTGTAGCGAATGCGAATCGCCTGTGAGCGATGAAAGAATGGATTTTTTTCCCATGTGAAAGTGCGTTCTTGAGAATACGCTTTGCAATAATTGAAAACATGTAGAGTAATCTTCAGGGGGGTTGTGTATGGTAAGCAGAACGTGCAGCGCCGCCACCGACATAACGTCATGAGATTGAGATGAGTAGTGGATGTCAATGGCATTTTTTTATTGTGGGTTGAGGGTGGAAAATGTGCAGTGTTATTCAGTCTACGTCTACCAGTTGTAAGCCTGGGAGCATTTTCGCTTTCAGTGATAATCTGACTTGCAAGAAATTAGTAATTGGCATGAAAGGAAGTTGCAACAGGGTCCAAGAAGCCAAAAATGGCATGGAGAAGGCCTCTCAAAGAACCCTACAAAACTTGAGAAAATGGTAACATCAAATGAACAATGCACATTTACATTTAGGAAGTATTTATTCAAAATGATTATACACAAGTATTCATGATACTCCACCCCCTCCCCCCAAATAAAAAACATAAATAAATAAATCATAATTAAATTTTCAGTTTTTTTAATGAATTCAATGTCTACTGGGAAGGTCTATGAAAAATTCATGGGTCTATGTAGACAGGTAGAGTATAAGAGAGATTAAGAAAGTAAAATAACTAAAATCTAATTAGATTTGAAGGATATTTTGATATGATACAAACATGGCAAACCCTCAAACACAAGTAGTAGTTATATAATTTTTCTATAGAAGAAATTGAAACCTCTAGACTAAAGATTGCATTCAAAAGTAAGATGATAAGTGAAGTTGAAACTAAGGGCTGAAATCCTAATAAAAGGATTTTCTCTAAAAATAGACAAATTGATTATAAAAGTTACTATAGTAAAGTGAACTCTAACAAAAGTCAAACCTATCAAAAGTATAAACTTATAATAAGACGCCTATCACAAAGGTAAACATTATTCCTATCAAACATAAAGGTACCATGGGTGGGTGTTGGAACTACATGAAAACCATTTTGTTAGAGAATGTTTGGAGCCCAAGAGATGCCAAGGGAAAAACCAAAAAAATGTGGCAATTGATAACACCTATGCCAATTTGTAATCTTCCTTAGTGGAATTGGAAGGTAAAATATGTGAAAAACATTTCTATTATTTTTATTCAAGGGCCACAATTTTTTTTTATATCCCTTAATGTTTTAAAACAATATGGAATTACACCACAAAAGTTGGAAGAGGAAGGAAAAGTACAACTACGCCCAAACAAGAATTGTCCAATGTTTAAGGGAGTTGAAGAACTAGTAATAGATTTGGAAGCTTTTGTCACCGAAGTGAACTTGTAAGTTATACCTTTAGGATCCTATAATGTCTTCATAGGAATAAATTATTTAAATGGACATGAAGCATAAGTTGATTGCTATGGCAAAAATATTATGTTTGAATGACTCCAAGAAGTGGATCACTCTCTATGACATCTCTAAACAAGGGAAACCAGTGGCAATTTCAAGAAAACATAGGAGAAATATTGTAAGAAAGGATTATGAACTATTTTCTATAAAAACTAAGATATGAGGGGCAAAATTTAATAGACTTTGACTATCCTTTGCTATAAGAGTTCAAAGAGATGTTCCTTGACAAGCTGTCAAGAATGCCTCCTAGAAGTGAATTTGTCTTCTGCATTGAAATTATGCCCAAGGTTGCAACAATATCCAAAGCTACCTATAGAATGAGCATACTAGATCAGCAATGTCTAATTAAGTGAATTGCTTAAAAAGGGGCTATTGAGACCTACTATCTCACTCTAGAGTGTATCCATTCTCTTTGTGAAGAAAGATGGCATTAGTGATCCCACAATAGTGTGCACCACTTTTTAAGCCTAAGAGGGTCACTCAATATTAACATTTTTCTATTTGTATTAGTTCTAGGGAACAAATGATAAATAATTTTAAAATGATATAAAATAATGAGTTATGACATTTTCTATGTAAAATCAAGCTATAATTTAAAAATAAAAATTTAAATAATTATTTCTACAATTTGTAGACACCTTGAAATCTCTCATCCACAATATAGTTAATTATTTCCTAAAATTTATCGTCTTTTCAATTTTTTGTAATTAATATAATAATTCATTATTTAATTAATTATTATTTATCAATATAATTAATTAAATTATAATTAAATTAATTAATTTCCCCCTTTCTTCTAAGATTAATTAATTTAATTAATTTAATCATAGCCCTCACTCAATAATTCTTCTAATCTTAATTAAATAATGAGTGATCAATTAGTTACTTAATCCTTCACCAACCTCCATTAATATTTTCTCCAAATTTTATATTCCTACAAATCTCCAAACTTGAGATCATGTGACAAGCATTCCCCCTCTTCAATGCCCCTATATGTGTGAGCATTCATGGGTCACCTCATCTCCACCTCATCCTTTAACTTGACCTATCATTGATTACTCACACATGTAGCCAGCTTATCCTTTCCCCTTTCTAACACTTGTCACTCTCCTTGATTTCCTCATTTCTTCCCATTTCTAAAATCCCTCCAGTCATCACATTCATGAGCCTCCCTATGTGTGTCCACATGCATGTGTGAACACACCAAGCCCTCTTCTCCATGAAACATTTACACTCCATCCTTATATTCATTCTCATTCGATTCCATCCCTTCATTGGTCATTACTTTATACACCTAAAAACGGTCATCACCTTTAATTAATTAAATACTGGCTATTTGATTAATATTCTAACTACATATAAATAAATCCTTAATTTATTTATATTGTTCACCCTTCTCTAATTCTCTAAATCTAAATCATCTTCCTCTAAATTAATTAAATAAACAAGGTTCCCTAAACTCATTTTATTTAATTAAACTTCACTAAACCCAATTAGGAATTAGAGCACATTTCTACAAGGTTCCCTAAACTCATTTTAATTAAATAAACAAGGTTCCCTAAACTCGTTTTATTTAATTAAACTTCACTAAATCCAATTAAGAATTAGAGCACATTTCTACAATTTTTGTGTGCCACCTCATCAAGGTCACATGAAAATAAATAACTATAATTTTTAAATGGAATTATCCTCCAACAATTTCAAAAAGCACATGACTTATTCTTCCCACACTTCCACCAATTTTGGAAGCACATGCTCTTCTCTTCCCACACTTGAATCTTCCATCCAAATGGCATGTTTCCCATTGGTCAAGAGATTCTTCCATACACATGGCATGTTGTCTTTGGTCAAGGGGATAACATCCTAATTCTCTTCATCTTCACCATCCATTATTCTTATTCGATTTGGACTGTTGATTATTGCCACCTCACCATATGCTTGGAAAATGTTATAAATACAATCCTTGGGCCTTGTATTTTGCATCCACATTTGAAGTAAAGTTATCATGCAAGTTTATCATTGGAGCTTGGAGCATTCTTGGAGTCTTATAGATAGTTTTTACATCATGTTTAGATCTTAGATTAATATATTGCATCATAGTTGCATTTTATCATCCATCTTGCATCATAGTTGCATTTTAGATTAGTTCATTTTATGTTTGCATTTGAGCATATGTAGAATCATGCATAGGTCATACTAGTTTAATACCATAGTATCCACCTCCACTTGTTCATTTATCCTCACCTTCATCCTCCACTCATCATAGCATTCATCATCATTGTTTGCATATAGTTTCATGTAGGAATTAGATTGGCTTGCATGTTGAATACTAATTGCATTTCTTAAGTGTCATTCTAATAGCCTTTGTGCACATAGAAATTTGAGGGCCAAAAAGGTTTAAAAAACTCATTTAAGGATAGAGGACAATGAGACGTTCTTGGAAGATTTATCTTTATTGCAACTTAGAATAGTTTACTTTGCTTTGAATCTTTCAATATAAATTGTTTCATTAAGGTTTGTGTTGATACTAACTTATACACATTTCACACACATACAAAATGGCCCTTAGATTAAGATTCAATATAAATTTTCAAGTATGTTAGTGCAATAAACTATTCTAAGTATTTCAACACAAACCTTAATGAAACGATTTATATTGAAAGATTCAAAGCAAAGTAAACTATTCTAAGTTGCAATAAAGATAAATCTTCCAAGAACGTCTCATTGTCCTTTATCCTTAAATGATTTTTTTTTAACCTTTTTGGCCCTCATATTTCTATGTGCACAAAGGCTATTAGAATGACACTTAAGAAACAAGATTAGTATTCAACATGCAAGCCAATCTAATGCCTACATGAAACTATATGCAAACAATGACGATGAATGCTATGATGAGTGGAGGATGATGGTGAGGATACATGAACAAGTGGAGGTGGATACTATGGTATTAAACTAGTATGACCTATGCATGATTCTACATATGCTCAAATGAAAACCTAAAATGAACTAATCTAAAATGAAACTATGATGCAAGATGGATGATAAAATGCAACTGTGATGCAATATGGGTGATCCCACAAAGCTGGTTTACAATTTCTAGGAGGAACTGATTTTTGCTGAAATCACATAATTTTAGAAAATATAATGATTTAAGCCTTAAAAGGTTCCATTTAAAGAATTCCAATTGAAGAGAGTTTGATCAAACTACCTTAAATAAAACCCCATTGGATAGAACCCCGCTATTTTTAAACCATACCTATAACGGAGTCTCCTTTACACATATCAAAATGCTGATAAAAAACCACTTTTGATTTACCTTTTGGGGGATCAAATGAATTCATTTAAAATTTATTTTTTGTAATTATGTAGTCCTTATTATAGGCTTCCCAAAAAGTATAATTTTAAATAAATTTAATTTTGTTATTATATTTATTTTTTATTTCTCTTGAATGTAGGTTTTTCACCGAAAATCAATCTCTCTGTTCTACACATGTGGAAAAATAGCAGATTATTAAATATATATATATATATATATATTAATGCACCAGATATTGAATTCCTTGATCCAACAAAGAAAAAACAATTGAATTTTGATACATACAAAAAAAGTTATGCGTTATATGACCGCACTATGTCTGAGTTATAATTGGTTTGAATTCAAAACTTGATTAAAGAAAAAAATATTCAACAAAAAAACTTTCTAACCAAGTGGAAGCACTAGATATGAGAGTTACGAATCCAAATTAAAAAGAATTAGAATTTTATCCTTCATGGAAAAAAAAGTTGTGTTATACGGTGAACGTCACTTTTTAAAAATGTTGTTTTCTGAAAAAACTAGTTTTCGAGGGAGATGGAAAAAGAAGTGCAATATTCCAAAAATTTTGAAAAAAATATATTTAGAATCTATAGACAAAATTTCATGAAACTCTAGTTTGCATCATCTTCAAATTCCTCACGGTTTAGCCGCTATAGGTGCCCGAAAGTGAAGATTTATTTAAAAAAAATTATTTCAGTGTCCAGTTTGGCCAAAAACTGTAAACCACTATTGAGGGATCACCCATATATTAATATAAGATCTAAACATGATGTAAAAAATGATATAAAAACTATCTATATACTTAGAATAGTTTATTGCACTAACATACTTGAAAATTTATGTTCATAGGTTCAAATGTGAGCCGCTTGGAGCCTCTTGGAGCGTCTTGGAAGCCTTTTGCACCCGTTTTGGAGCCTCTTGGAGCCTATTATACCTATTTTGGCACCTTTGGTCTCTGTTCTGGTGCATTTTTTCTTTGTTTTAGCACCTTTGGTCTCTGTTTTGGCGCCTTTTGCACAGTTCTAGGTGGTTTTATCTCTGTTCTGGTGCCTTTGGTCTCTGTTCTAGCACCTTTGGTCTTTATTCTGGCACCTTTGGTTTCCCAAAAATGCTTGTCAAAGACACTCTTATCAAACTACTGACATATTGTAGGGGATGTAAGTGATTCACTTGTTTCCTTTTGGTTAAGATAGGAACGTAGCTTAATTAAAAGGTTAACAAACATCATGTTTCCTTTTGGTTAAGTTAGGAACATAGCTTAATTAACGGGTTAATGAACACCATGTTTTTCATGCGTGATGGATTGTAGGCATATGATCTCCTCTTAACTAGGGGATAAAAAAGCTAGACCCATTTACTTTTTGTGTGTGAGTGTGAGTGGAGTATATGGCGTGTGTTCTCTCTTTATTCATGTGGAATAAAGATTGATTGAACTACGGGTATACTTGCTCACTTTTGTTTATCTTACAGGGCCTACCTTGTGGGAAAAAGTACTCACCCAAGGGAACGACCCAACCGGCAACACGCTAAAGCCAAGTGCATTTCCAGCCTGTATATAAGTGTGGATACTACAACAAAGGCCAGTATCACAAGGTTGGTTTTGACGAGAAGGGAAGCAATGGTCTCTTGCCGCATGGATCAACCCCCATGAATGGAAAGTCCTTACTAAAACCCTTGTTGTAGTTTGGCCAAATCCTTTATCTATTCTTTGGTGCAACAATGGTCATTGTGAAGGCATCCACATTCTCGCAATTCTTAGGAGAGATGAAAAATATGCCATGGGAGATCCATGGGTATTGGTGCTTGGCCGCCTTGAGAAGTGAGTGTCATGGAGGGGAGCCAGTGGGGTTAAGCATCTAGTCATCCACTAAGAAAAAGTGCGGTTGGGGTAAAACCCGCATGGAATCCAAAAGAATACATTCTTTCACAACCATAGGAGTGTACATGTGCTTGATGTGTCTTTATCCAAGCGTTTTCAAAACAAACAAAATGTCACATATTGAAAGTGAAAAGCCCGATTCGGAATTGCATTTAGTGAAACAACCAAATCTCCCATTGAAAAATCAGGAAAACCAAGCAACTTTTGAAAGAAACCTTCAAAAAACCAAGTTTGAACCTATTTTGGAGCCTTTGGTCTCTTTTTTGGTGCCTTTTTTATTTATTTTGGAACCTTTTTGTCTCTATTCTAGCACCTTTTGCATAACACAAAACAGTGACCTAGGTTCATGTTGCTCAATTTTCACCCACAAGCTCAATCAAGTAGGGCAATCTATGTTTCAAGTGTTCATGAAGGCCAAATGGAGACATTGTTGTGCATGATTAAATCATACCCCTGATGTATTTCTCAAGGAGCTCAGTTGAAAGTCTGCCTCAGTCAAGTTTGGCATAAAGTTCCTCTAAGGAGAAAGTCGGCAAGACCTTCCAGTTGTCTTAACGACTAGCAAGGGTTCTATTCATTTTGAAATGTCCCGGTCGGCCAGACATTTTCATCGCTATGGGGTCATACTGATAGTGGTCCGAGCTCACCAAGATTTGAGGCCTTTGCCATGAGGTATCACCGACAGACGAAAGTCATGCCGAAGGTTGTTCACAGGTTGGCGTTGAGAAGAGGGGCTCACGTTCGCTAAGAGGTCTCGGCGAAAATAAATGTTATCACGAGGAAAGGAAAGGATCTCGCTTGGACGTCTCGGTGACTGAATGATGTCTCACCAAAACAAAATGCCCTTGGCGTAAGATGGTGGCTCGGGGAGATGTCTTATTGACAACAGGAGGTCTCAGCGACAAGATGAGAGCTCGGTGAAAGGTCTCACCGACTAGGTAATGTTTTCCCGACTGATATGGGCTTTCACCAAAGCAAGATGGTTTCGATGGAAATATTACCAACTCATGGTCTCAGAAAAGGAGGTTGGTCTTCGCCGTGATGTCTCACTGACCCAATGGGGTCTTGCCAAAGTAAAGTGAGCTCGAGGCAAAGGAAAAGTAGATTTTCCATGATGTCTCGACGAAAGCATGAGATCCTGCCGACCAATGAAGGGTCTCGGTATAGTGTTTTTCCTTCGGCATGAGGTCTCACCAATAACGAAAAGTCTCGCCGACATAGATGACATCGGTGTAACGTCTGGCTGAATGGGCGGAGTCTTGCCGAAGGAGGTTGCATTCGTTGACAGAAGGCTCGGTCGATGTAGTGTCTCACCGACCGAAGGTGGTCTTGCCAAAGCAGAATGAATTCGATAAGAGGTCTTCCCGACTGGAGGGGAGTCTTGTCGAAACTAAAGGATAGGAACTCGGGGAGAAAGAAGGGTGCCTTCGACATGTTGTCTTGCCAATAGCGATGGTCTCGATGACAATCTTGGGCAGCGGTGTAACTCATGAAGATCGACATAGTGTTTTGAGCTCGGCAAGAGGTCTTGTCGACCCATGGGAGTCTCATCGAAAGGAATGAACGGAGCTCGGGGAGAGCAGAATGCGCTCGGTGAGAGGTCCCGCCGAAGGATTAAGGTCTCGGCGAAAGTTGTGCCTTCGCTATGATGTCTCCCAGACTTGTAAAAGTCTCCCCGACAATGAGATGAGTTTTCTGAAGGATATTGCCTTCGGCAAAAGGTCTTCCCGACCCGCTAAGGTCTTGCCAAAATGGTCTCAGCTCGCCGAAGGGGATTGCGTTCGGCATAGGGTCTCGCCGATAGCGAAGGTCTCACCGAGAGGGATTGATATCTACAAGAAGTCCTGCCGAAAGGATAGGGTCTTGCCGACAACGATGTTTTTTCCAATGAAAGGGGATATCAAGGGACCGATGGGAGCTCGCCATGACCTCTAGCCGATAACGATTTTCTTGCTGATGGTTTTCTGAGGGATTGATATAACTTTTGCATTCGACATGAGGTCCTGTCGACAGTCCTGAGCTATGTCGATAACCGTTGGAAGGCATAATCGCATTGAGGAGACACGATTAGTGTCTCATCGACATGCAATTTCGTCTGAACAACCTTTGACTGTCTGGTGATTCCATGTAACATCTATTCAACCAATCAGAGGAAGCTACAAGAGAGTCATGGTAGTTTGACCCCTATGAAGAAGATCAACAAAGTGAAAGCAATGTGGATCTGCTCTAAGCTCAAAACATTCAAAGCAGCTCAGCAAGGAGGTTTGAGGTTGGACACGGAGGCCATGAAGTTAATACTGTGGTTGCAAAAGATCTGAAGGCTTCTCTTGGGAATGACTCTTCACCGACATGGACACGGGGATACACATGAATGTAGCATTAACTTCATTAAAAGATCTAAGGGTAGATCTTTTTCTAGAGGCAGGTATTTTTTGTAAGCCCTCGGGAGCGACATCTCTTTTGTATATATGGCATTTTTGCCTCTTTGTAAGGGAGTTCTCCTGATGCTTTTTGAAAGTTTGTGACTTTTGCAGTCCTTTATGAGATTAGCAAACTTTTGTAACTCATTTTGGATCATGATATATAAATTTTACCTTGGTAACTGTTGATGTTCAGATTACCATCTTGTTCTTGCAAAGTTTTTTGCATTTCAGGTTCATAATCAAGTTATTTTGTGAATTTATTTTATTCCTTCATGACTTTATCCTTTGTTTTCACGCCTTCCTTTGCAAAAGTATCATTAGTCAAATCACAAACTATGTTTACATAATCACATATGGATTCTAGTCTGTGAAAATTATTTTCCTCTCTAGAAAAAGTGTGTGAATCAAACCTATTTGTGACATATTAATGCATAGCTTATATAGATTTGATGTGTAATCTTATGTTCATTGTCATTTTTCAAGTGTCAATCAAGTATTTCATTGCTCTTATTAGTTCGATGTATCACCATAGTGTTTAGTTTATTTTTTTGCACTCCTTCTCCCTTTCCCTTTACATAATCAATAGTTTAGGTGATACCAAAGGAAGTCGGCCTTCTCCGGAGGTTGACCTCTGTTTATAAGAAACCCACATCTTTTGAGGTCTTCCCATGTTACACTGAGGTGTTGAACATCAGGTTCAACAAGGGTGCAATTTCAGGAGATAACAGTTCATCTTTTGTCTGACAATTAGTCTCATCTTGGGAAGCTTCAGAAGTGTTCAACCAATCCTTAGGTAAAATAGAGTCTGAACATGCACACTATCCAATGATTTCATGAAAGATCAAGATTCAGAAACCAAAGTCCATACCTCTTAGTCCAAAAGAACATCAAAGATGGTTATCAACACTTTACGAATTTAGAGAGAGGTTGACCTTCAATTTCTACAAAATAGCTTGCAAGAACAATCCCGAACTATGCATGTTTTACTATTGTCAAAATCCACAACTGTTCCAAAGATTTGAGTACCTCGTTTAGGGAGAACATTTATCACTAGTTTCATAGTTTGGACCAAAACTTCAAAATTGTCTCATGTCCAAGATCATTCCTTAGGTACCTTAGAAGTATAAACTTGTTCAAATTGACCTCTACAAGTGGAATCTTCCAACCTAAACCAAGATATAACATCACAAGGTACCAACATCATCAAATTTATCACACCTTTGATTATTAGGCCTAGTTTCATCATCAGTATTTATCATCCTCTCATCACAAAACAAAGCTATATAATCAAATCCAACTTAGTCTCATTAGAATTTGTCATTCTATTTGACTTAGTTGTAATCCTTGGTACTTTTCCAAAACCTAGATCAAAGTTTAGTCTAAACTATAACACTTGTATGCTCATTCAAACAAGGTTGCAAAAACAAAAGCTTAAGGAAAAGGGACGTGAAAATCACACCATTGAAACTTCAAATATTAACCCCAACCATTGAAATCCCAACCAAATGTTGAAACTCTGATCATTGAGACTCAAAACACTGAAACTCAAAAAAATGAAACACAAGACACCATGGTGAAGGTTGAAGAGAATCATTTTCATGGACTCAACAACACTGACGGGGAAGAAGTAACCGAAGAAGATGTCCAACATGTTGAACACGACCCCAATTTCCACAAGTGTTTAGAATCTATTTTCGAAAGAAATGGGGAAAAATACCTCCTTATGTTGGCTAAACAAGGTGCTAAATTACCAAAAGACTTTGATGTGAATCAATTGAAAACGCCACCCAAAAATCTTGAAAATGATCCTAAACAAGTAGTTGCCTTGACTCATCTAGTAAATACCCTCCAACAAAAAATGTTCGACATGAAAAATGGAACTTCAAAATGATACTTGATCGAAGACATTTGTCCTTATCCCTTCAATCAAAGTATCCACATGATACCCTTTCCGAAACATTGTGAGTTCCCAAAGTACAACAAATACAATGGTAAAACTGATCCAATTGATCATGTAAGGGAATTTAGAACCATGAGTCTCAAATTTTCCTATGAGGAAACTTATTTAATGAGATTATTCCCAAGAAGCTTAGGTGGACATTGTCTTGAATGGTTCTCCAAACTCACATCACCAATTAATAGTTTTGAGGCTTTAGTTAACAAGTTCATCACCCAATATTCATACAACATCCAACATGACATCACCATGAAAGATCTTTGTAACCTAAAAAAAAAGAAGGGTGAATCATTCCTTGTTTTCTTACAAAAGTGGAGAAGGTTATTTGCATGATACTCTCATCCCGTACCAAAAAAGGAAAAGATAGCAATCTTTATTGATAACCTTAATGACGAGATAAGTTATAGATTGGAATTACAATGTCCCCCAACCTTCAAAAAATTGATTGAGAATGGGATTAAAATCAAGGATGCCCTATTCAAAAGAGGATTCATCAAGATATACAATGAAAACAACTTACCAAACCTCTCCAACAATTACAATAATGGTGACAAACCCAGGTTTTTGCAATGAAACAAGAACGTTGGAAACAACGATGGTGTAGTTGAAATCCCTAATGCAAAACCTGTATTCAACTTGACTGCAGCCACTGCCAAAACTAATCAAAATAATAGTCTCCCCAACAACCAAGTAAAAAATCAAAGTAACAACCAAGACAACAATAAAGGACACAACCAAGGAAACAACCAAAATTCCAACCAAAACAACAATCAAGGTAATGCTAGACCTAGGACACCATCATATAGAGCATACTCAAATCGAAGGAAGTTCACACCTTTTGGGAAATCACTAGAATCAGCATTAAAAGAATTTATTGAAGCTAAGGTCATAACTTTACCATAAGTAAGAAATTGGGAACCAGAAGTTAAACCCCCATGGTGGAACGAGACCCACTTCTGTGAGTTTCACCGCAACAAGGGACATAAAAGCAATAACTGCATGTAGTTGAAACACTTGATACAAGATCTAATAGATGACAATATGATATTTGTAGAGGGACCTCAAATGAACAATGATCATGGAGCATTCTACCAAACTATGATAAGGGAGAGTCCTCATCATCAAACAACAAAGGCAAGAACATAAACTATGTCTATGACACCACCATTCTGCATATTGGGGTAGTTGATGATCCAACTCATGACACATAAGATCTTATTACAAATTCTAACTCAACCAACGATGACACCATTGAACATGAACAAGACATCATTGCAATTGAAAATCATCCCCATAATTTTGACACTACCTCACACCAAATCAATGTTATCAAAATCAGAGAACCACAAGACAATACACCTGCTAATGCAATCACACGAGGACAAGCCAAGGTAACATTGAAAGAAGCTACCCCTTCCATTTCCAAATCAACTACTATTGTCCCTGCAACCCACTATAACATCATTGATTAGTTGCAGAAGATACCCGCATAAATATCCATATTAGAACTCCTCAAGATTTCTCCTGCTCACAAGGAAATATTGGAACAAGCTCTTTTTTCCACCACGGTACCCAACAATCTAGAGGTTTGTTAATTCCAGACTATGGTGGGACATTTGACTACACCACATTGCTTATCCTTTTTTGAACATGATGATGTATCTATCAGTCATCCCCACAACATTGCTCTACACATTGAGGTTTTAATTCACAAGCACCACATTAAACGTGTCCTAATAGATGGAGGAGCTAGCTTGAATATCTATACTTTGAAACTTGTCTATGCACTGGGATATTCAGAAAATGTTATTGATCCTAGGAGGAAATCACAATAAAAGCATATGATGACGAGGAGAGATCTTCACAAGGATTGATAGTGCTACCTATTCAAGTGGGACCAGTTGTCAGAGATATAGTATGCCAGGTACTAGACAAGGAGCTAACCTACAACATACTTTTGGGAAGACCCTGGATTCATGACATGTAAGTAGTGCCATCCACATATCATCAGTGTTTAAAGTTCCCATTCAATGGGCAGGAAATCACTATTGTAGCTGATTCAAACAACCCCCAATATTGTAACACTCTCAACACTACTCAAGATACTTTTGTACCACACAACAGGGAAGCCTCAACTCAAGGTTTATCAAATGATGGGAAACAACTAAATGCCTTGTCAAAGTGGGTTGGGAAAAAGGACCAATCAAAGGATAAGGATATCGGTGATTCCAATCCCTCAAGTAAAGAAAGTATATCAAATCCTATTCCACAAAATCAGGAAAGTCAACTTGAATCCTTATCAAAACAAGTTTCCAAGATCCAATTGAAAGACAAAGGCATGGGGGAATACTCATTTCATCAATCCTTATGATTGTCGCAACTATCATCTTCTCCAAAGTCATATGGATAGCCATCAAAATCAAGACAACAATCATCGCAACCCACCACACTGTTTGATGGAACCTTTGTAAGAGCAGGCACATTAGTGGATGAGTCAAATGACAAGGATGTTTTAAACTAGTTGTATAAAGATGAAGAATCATCACAAGCATCCACTTCAAGTGTACAAACATAGCAGTATGGGAAAGGGAAGACAATAATGGAAAAGATGGGATACGAGGGAAAAGGTCCTATTGGTAAAAGGAAAGAAGGCATCATAGAACCAATCCAACCTATCACCATGCAAGCCAAAGATAAAACAGGACTGGGATATAGAGAAGAATCCAAAGAAGAAACCAAACAACAAGTTGAAAGAATCCTACAACAAAAAGCTAGTGATGCTCATGAAACCAATTCAAATGATTACGAGTGGGATTCGTTATCTAAAGAGTCTTGTAATGATAAGGAAATTGATGTAGTCCAAAAGTATACACCCATATGTGAGGAGGTTCAAATTTTAGGTCATAGACCACTTGAAATAGGATCACTACACATTGATGATTCCAGTGAAGACAATAAGACTCCGAGTGAAATGGATAATTCAGAGGAGAGTTACATTATAGACATTGATTTCGCTATTGGACAATCTAAAAACGTCACCATCAGGACTCTTACTGCATTTGAATTTAGCTAATCCAATGAATCCTTACCCCTGGTACATCCTGAACTAATAGATTGGGAACAAACTAAGCTATCTAATATCCCTCTCTTTTCAAACGACGAAGCCATTGTCAACTTCCTCTGTTCTGCCAATCTCGAAACAGATTCCACCATTGAACATAGTAACAAAGCTTCCAATCAAGAGAGTGTCAAATTTTCTAGTTGCAAAATGAATAATATAGGCAATAGATCTGATGGTGAAAACCATTCAATGGCAATATCATATCTAGAAAAAGTAAAAACAAAGAGCGTATCCAACAGTGAACACCTCTCTAAGGTACTGAAGGATGGAAGATTTGACACACTCCCTGAGCACTTTTAGGAATGATCTAAAATATTAGTTGAACCCACCCAGTCTATCAATATTAGCAATGAAGAAATAGTGAAGACTTCCCATCTAGCAGAATCCTTGATAGATCAAGAAAAAATAGACTTCATCAAATTCTTCACAGAAAAGAAAATCAACTTTACTTGGTCTTATGCTGACATGCCAAGGATTGATCTAGAATTCATCATGCATCACCTATCACTACCAACAGGAATAAAATTGGTCAAGAAAAAGTTAAGGAAAATGCATCCCCACATCGCCCTCTTGGTCAAAGTCAAACTAAAGAAATTGTTGGATGTGGGATTTATCATACCTATCGACTATGTAGAGTGGATTTCTAACATTGTACCTATTTCCAAGCCAAACAAAAGCATCAGAATCTGCATGGATTTTAGGGATCTCAATAAAGCTTTCCCAAAAGATGATTTTCCTCTGCCTAACATTGACATCATCATGGACTTGACTGTTGGATATGAAATTCTCTCACTCATGGATGGTTTTTCATGATATAATCAAATCAAAATTGCTCCTGAAGATCAAGATAAAACTACCTTCACATGTCTTTGGGGCACTTTTTGCTAGAATGTCATGCCATTCAGGTTGAAGAATGATAGAGCCATGACCACCATCATTCATGACATGATGCACACTTTTAAGGAAGACTATGTAGATGATCTGTTGGCAAAATCCTACACCAGAGAAGGACACCTAGAGATCTTAGATAATATTTTCACCAGACTGGAGAAGTTTAATGTGAGACTGAATCCCAAGAAATGTGTATTCGGTGTAACATCATCTAAACTTTTGGGATACATTGTATCGACTAAAGGCATTCAAGTAGACCCTGCAAAGGTCAAAGCTATCATGGAGATGCCTCCTCCTAAAAACATCAGCTAGCTCAAATCCTTGCAAGGAATATTTCAATCTATCAGAAGATTTATTGCACAACTGGAAGACAAGACACATCATTTCAACCACTTGCTCCACAAGAATGCATATTTCTAATGGGATGAAAAATGTGAAGGGGCCTTCAATCAATTGAAACAATATATGATGAGTCCACCTATCTTGATACCACCAGCAAAAGGAAAGCCACTTTTATTGTACATAGAGACAACTAAAATATCATTGGGAGCCTTGTTAGTGCAAAAGGATTCAATAGGAAAAGAAAGGGCAATATATTAAATTAGCAAAACCTTAAATGGCTATGAGATCAATTACACTTTCATTGAAAAGGCTTGTCTGGCAGTAGTGTTTTCTACCCAACAATTGCGACATTATATGCTCACCCATACCATCAAGTTAATAGCCAAGATAGATCCACTGAAATACCTTCTAAGCAAAGCTAATCTAACCAGAAGACTAGCCAAGTCGATCATGATGCTAAGTGAATTTGACATCGAATATGTTGATAGGAAGGTAATCAAAGGACAAGAAATTGCAAATCAGTTAGCTAAAGCACCATTGCAAGAAAATCATCCCATGAACATTGAGTTTCCAGATGTTGATGTCCTAACAATGTCTACACAACAATGGGTCTTGTACTTTGATGGTTCTTATACAAAACATGGATCAAGAGGAAAAATATTGTTTATCTTGCCACAAGGACACACCATTCCTAAGTATTACAGACTGATGTTCCCTTGCACCAACAAAATAGCTGAATATGAAGCCTTGATCATTGGAATCAAAGTAGCAGTTGAGTGGAAGATCATAGAGATACATGTCTACGGGGATTCACAATTAGTCATTAACCAAGTAAATGATGACTATCAAACAAAGGATGACAAGCTGATGCCCTACAAAAGAATGGTTGATGACTTCAAAAAGTACTTTGTAGTCTAAATAAAATTTGAGCAGATTCCTCAAAGTGATAACAAAGTCGTTGATGCCATGGCGACCATTGCTTCTCTCTTGCAGATTCCAAAGAAACGAGCCCGTTATGAGTTCATGGTGGAACAAATGTTCAACTCATCTTATGAAAACCTTGAGTCCCAAGTTATCTACCACCTAGCTAAGGTTGACACTTCCTTCTATGGAAAAATCTATACGTACTTAAAAGATGACACGCTTCCTCCTAACCTATCTCACAATAAAAAATGAAACTTCATTCACCAAACCACCTGACACACCCTTATTGCAAATGTCCTTTATCGACAAGGTCTTGATGGAACTCTCCTCCGATGTCTAGAACATGACGAATCTAAAACAACTTTATGGGAAGTACATGAAGCTGTTTGTGGCACTCATTCAAGTGGTTTAACCCTAGCTAAGAAACTCCTTCATTTGGGATATTACTGGCTGACTATGGAGAAGGATTCTTTTCAATTTGTCAAGAAATGCCAAAAGTGCCAGATTCATGGAAATCTCATCCATGCACCAGTGCAGGAACTCCATCCTTTTGCATCAACATGGCCCTTTTGTCAGTGGGGATTGGATCTTGTAGGAAAAATACACCCATCTTCATCCAATGGACACAAGTTTATCATCACAGCCACGAAGTACTTTACAAAGTAGATTGAAGCGGTTCCCCTAACCACCATCACAAGAAAAAAAATCTCATCTTTCATCCTAAACTACATCATTTTTCAGTATGGCATCCCTTAATCCATCATCACTGACAATGGACAACCTTTCAAAAATCAAGACGTTGAAGAACTTTGTGAGAAATTTCATATCCAGCATCTGTTTTCTACACCCTATAGTCCTCAAAGCAATGGCCAAGCTGAGGCCTCAAATAAGACTATCCTGAAGTTCTTGAAGAAAATTGTCAATGATGTTGGAAAATACTGGCACATTCAGTTGAACCCTACCTTGTGGGCTTACAAAACCAGTATTCGAACCCCGACAGGAGATACACCCTACGCTCTAGTCTATGGATCATAGGCTATTCTACCTATTGAGGTTGAAATACCATCACTTCGGGTGTCACTAAAAGGGATCATTTTAGATGAGTATCATAGGGTGTCTAGGTTACAAGAATTATAACTCTTGGATGAACACCGTCAGCATGTAGTGGATCACCTGAAGGCATATCAACAAAGGATATCCAGAAGCTACAACCACAGAGTCAAGCCTAGAACATTTCAAGTTGGTGATTTAGTCTTGAATGAGAACCCACGAAATCAACAAGATCAAGAAAAGAAAGGGAAATTTGAACCGAACTGGCTCGGTCCCTTTTTCATTTTCTTAGCCTTTAGATCAGGAGCATATCATTTTTCTACACCAAAAGGGGATTTGTTTGATGAACCCCTCAATAGCCTGCATCTCAAAAAGTTCTACACTTGAACCATCCAATGCATTGGAAAAGGTCTTGAAAAATACCAAAAACATTAGAAAATGTACTGAAAAAATGGTTGCCTTGATGAAAACCTGGCAAACAAGCATCTTGGTAACAACAAAAAAATTAGAAAAAGAGAAAAATACAAAAAATCAAAAATTTCAAAAAAATCATAAAAATTGAAAAGGTGCAATAAAAACAAGTAGTTAAAACTTGGAAACAGGTGCTATTTGTGATAGGTTAGCTTTTCCATCTATTTGAGCATGTCGACCATTCACTTCCGCCACTCGCTTTTTCCATCCATCTACCTATCCTTTGAAAGCACCATGTACATATCCTGGCATCGCAATCATGTCTCACCATAGACTGGGGAAAAATCATGAACTCACTGGGGGCAACAAACCTTGAGCTTGAACCAATAGACAAACAATAGAAAGACAAATGCAACAAAAACAATGATCATAACACAACCCAACATTGAACATTGATCACCCTAAAAAATGCATCAAACATCCATATCATATCAAAATAAAAAAATAGGTTAAAAAGTCAAAAAAAAAAAACAAAGTCATCTTGTCGAACTACGTCATCTTTGAGCTTAAACATAGGCAAGGCTAATCTTTGATCATCCCCTGAGACACCCTAGGTCAAGTCCTTTAGCGATCTGTTGTAATTAGTTGTCGTCTCTTGTTTGTTCATATCTTGGCCCTGTAAATTGGTTGCGTCAATCGAACTACATGGTCTCTGCGTGTATAATGTAGGCAAGGGTAATCTTTGATCAGCCCTCGAGGCCCCTAGGATATGTCTTTAGGTTAGGTTCTTCTCACAATCTCATAAAACACCTAAAAATTATAAAATCTGAAAATCCCAAAAACATCATAAAATCAAATCGAAAGGATGGTGCTCTTCTGAATCATGGGTTTATCACGTTAAACACAAATGTTCAATTGTTATACTTTGATTTTTGTTATCATATCTCTGGAGTCCCTCGATGATGTATTGAACTAGAGGAGCCAGGAAGGTGTATGGTTTTTATTTGTCTGTTGTCTGTGAGTTGATCACTATTACTATGCAAATTGTCGCAAGACGTGCACTACAAAGTATCACTAATGACATTCTGAATTTGCATAGGAAAAGGATTAACTCTTGTCTATTTACACAAGCAATACTCAAATCATCTCGGTTTAATTATACTTAGATGCTTGTGTTAACTTACACTATCAAACATCATGGAAGTAGTACTTGGGTGATCATGGTCTAAATATACCAGTGATGCTTGTACTCACTTTCAACATTTTAAAGGCCCAATGATGATAAAAAGCATGACAAATCGGTTGTTACGAATGACAACTTTTGCATACGAGATCTGCATGTTTAGAGTAGATTGCATCCATGATTAGTTTGCATCTATATTTATGGCATTTCCAAAGTGCAACAATGATGTTATCTCTCACATTAAGGGATTGAGTGCACTTGACATTTCCAAAAACACATCATTTTCATGTAGTTACACATCACTTGCATTATCATCAATTAGAAAACATTCTCATTTAGTGGCATCATCATTTGCATACATTAGAAAACATTACAACATCATTCATTCATTCATCCATCATATCATAATATTTGCATTGGAAAACACAAAACAACGTCCATCACATCTCATTTACATAATCAAAATTATTTCATATAGCAACACTAGGGGAGTGGTTCACTAAGCTTAAATGAGTGAGTCTCTTCAGATTTCCAAAGAATTGGGAAATATGTCAGGTTTTGTGAAGCTCAATTTAACAAAGAATCAACTGACAACAACCTTCCCACAACTCTTGGAAGGTGGATGAATCACTCATTTAAGCTTAAGGACCCTAGAACACAATCATTTGCATAATTATTTGCATCACATAATCATCATTCATCATTAAACAACATCACACATCATTAGCATCGCATCAATACATACTTAACATACTCATCACATGGAACATCACATTTCATTTACATAATCAAATCCATCATCCATAAAGCATATTAAAACATTGATCATGCATTATCATGTCATCATTACATAGTCATCATAAATCATCATGATCATCATCACATAAGAACATCACATAAGCATCAACAGAAATATGCATCATCATTTCATCCATCATACATTCATTGCATCATATTTGCATTAGAAAAGAACAAAAAAACATAAAATGCATCACATACATCATATAGGCATCATTCATAAACCATCATAGACTCATAACACATCAATTGCATCATCAGTCACATCCATAGCATATCATAACATCAAAATCATTATCATAACATGGAAATTAAAATGCATCATAGAAATTCATCATCATATCAACACAGAGATCATAATCATCATTGCATATCATATAACCTCAAAAATCATAATGTCAAAGTGTACAAGGATATCCCAAAGTATGTTGAGATACATCAATATCAAAAATGGCACTGTATCGTAAGGTCTAAACACAAGTACATCATCAAAGTCACAAATAGTGTATACATCATAAGATACTATGTCGAGCTCCCCCTAGATGGTGCTGGCATCACGGAACCAGTACCTCCTCCACCTGACATACCTGCACCAGGATCACTCCTATCTCTAGAAAATGGCTAAGTAACACCCATGCTAACAGTCTAAGACTGAAATCTGCTAGATCAAGATGATACAAAGCTCTCTCACCACTCGGAAGGAACTAGCTCGTGATATTTACCCCTATAAAACTGCAACTCCTTAGCAGTGTGTCGAATCTCTCTAAGGAACTTCGTTGTACCTGTGGACACTACAGCCTGTTGTAATCTCTCAGTAATGCCCTTGGCCTACTCTGCCCAATGTTGGAAGGCATCCCTCTCTTTAGTAAGTATGACAACTTGTGCCTGTACCTCCTATATCTACTACCTATCTACACCTCTCTCAGCCGATAGTGTTTGAACATGTCCCTGAGCTTGCACTAACTAACCCTAAAGAGTTTGAACCTGTACTTGTACTTGTTGTATCTGCTGCCTATTTACATCTCTCTTAGCCGTCAATGTCTTGAACTGTGCCCGAGCCTACACTAACTCACCCTGCAAAGTCTAAACTTGTGCCTGTAATGCCTCTATTTGTGCCTACTGCTGATGAGAGGGGACTCCAATCTGAATCCTAGGAATCACCAAATGAGGTACGATAATACTCCTCTTGCATCTAGGAACTGCAAAATCTAGAAAGGGACTACCAACTGCACCCGATGGACCTACACCTGAACTACCACCACCATCATCGTCACCCCCACCACCACCATCAACACCCTCATCATCCCCTCCATCCGCAATATCACTCTCTACTTCCTCTCCATCTCCCCTCTATCTTGGTGCCCTGTCATCATCATCAACTGGTGGAACTAGATCATTAGGACTAGATAACCTTGAAAAAGGATGTGTGTAGAAATACTCAGAATAGTCCTCTATCATCCCTGAATCTATCACTTGCGGAAGATAATCCCATACACTTGGTGCCAATGCATAATACTCAGTACAAGCAACATCATAAGATATGCAAGGGCCCCACTCTATTGCATCTTGTCATTGTTGTGCATAATGGGAGACTCCCTAGGCCATCCCCTGAACTCATCCAAACTACTGACAAACCTACAAATACAAATATCTCTAAAGCACAGAACATGTCCATCCAATCAAGTATCACGATAGCAACATGTATGGCATCTCCACCTGATCCTCTGGCCACATCTAACAGTCCAAGTACAGGCACCATGTCATGGTCTCCAAGTCATCCAAGGCACATCTCCAATAAGCTAATTTTCCCAGCTTATGTTGAACATGCAGACCATTGTAACAAAACACATAGGTTCTACCTGCTGATATTTGTCTATCTCCCAATGGTCGAGTGATCGCAATATGCTCCCATGCCCATGTTTGCAATAATGTAATCCTGACAGCGAGGCTCGTCACCCCATGCATATATAGTCCCATCAGATGTCATATGCTCCAATACTCAACCCCAACAAACTAAAAATCCCTTTGACCTATGGTCAAGACAAAGAAATCTGCCAACAAATCTGAAAGAACACATGGTAGAGGATCATATCTATTGACCATCTCCTATTAGGGGACCCAATGACCTGAAACATGATCATCTCGAAAAATCCTATGCAAGGCATCGGTCCCCCCCTACTCTACTCTATCATACACAACTATCTCGCCCATCACTAGAATCCTTATAATATGATAAATGTCCTCCAAAGTAACTATCATTTCCCCGGTAGCTAGATGAAAGGTATTGTGGTCACTATGCCACCTCTCTGCTAGAGCAGTCAACAAACCCCTATTAATCCTATACTGGGATATGTCTAGCAAGGATGTCAACCCACAACGAGTGATAATATCCAAATATGCCAGAGTCAACTGACACACCATTCCCCATGTCTTCAGGAAAGATTCTTGAGACTGGAGCACATCAAAGTCATCCTAATCATATTAGGGAAAATAAATCAACATCACATCAATCAATCTATCAAAAAAATTTACACTAACACAATATTCAATCATGCTCATTAGTCAATCAACTCATGTTCAATCATGTTCAATCAAGCTCATCAATCAATCAAATCAAGATCAATCAAGACCATCAAATCAATCAATCAAAACAATACATCATCAATCGGTCCTATCATCAATCCTTACATATCATGAGGTCAAAACAACATCAATCCTATCATCGATCCTCACCTATCATGAGGTCAAAACATCATCAATCCTATCATCAATCCTCACCTATCATGAGGTCGATCAAGCATCAGTTCTATCATCGATCCTTGCCTATCATGAGGTCGATCAAGCATCAGTCCTATCATCGATCCTCACCTATCATGAGGTCAATCAAGCATCAGTTCTATCATTGATCCTCACATATCATGAGGTCGATCAAGCATCAATCCTATCATTGATCCTCGCCTATCATGAGGTCGATCAAGCATCAATCCTATTATCGATCCTCACCTATCATGAGGTCGATCAAGCATCAATCCTATCATCGATCCTCACCTATCATGAGGTTGAAACATCATCAAGTTATCCTATCATCGATCCTTGCCTATCATGAGGTCGATCAAGGATCAGTCCTACCATTGATCCTCACCTATCATGAGGTCAATACATCATCAATCCTATCATCGATCCTCACCTATCATGAGGTTGAAACATCATCAAGACACCCTATCCTTTGACTCTCACCTATCATGAGATCAAATCATCAACTATCATATCAAACAACAAATCACACAATGAACAACACACAATCAGACTGATATCAATCAAAAGTGTCGCTGAATGGAACAATGCAATGACTAACATGCTTCATGAACATCATATAGGTCCCAACGAACATCAACAAGGCAACGTTCGACATAATCAAGAGAACTTTCATCAATCAAACATCATCAGACAAACAAAACAACAAGGCAAATCACCAGGAATCACTCAAAGGAAAAACCTCTAAGCTTGCAAAAGGTGCCATTTGGGACCCCAAAGGCACCAAAACAGAAGCAAAAGGCACCATTTGGGACCCCAAAGGTGCCATTTCAGGGAAACAAGGATCAAAACATGCAGATAAAGGGTCAAAACATGAAGTGAAACTTGCAAAAGGTGCCATTTGGAACTCCAAAGGTGCCAAAAAAAAAGAAAAAGGTTCCATTTCACAAGAAAAAGGTGCCAAAACACAAGAAAAAGGCTCCAGAACAGAAGCTAGAGGCGCCAAAACTCCCAGAAACTCCCAAAAATGACTTAAAAACAATAAAAAATACCCCCCAAAAGTGCAAAAATGACTCTAAATGGCCTACAAAACCTATCTACCAACTTCAAAACAACGATAAAAAGGTGGGAAAATAACTAAGGAGGTTTCTCCTAATGCGTATCATAGGTTCAGTGGTAGCAGGGTGACCATGGCAGCGAAGACGCTCAAAATGATTCCTGTGAGAAGGGATCTCCATCTTCCTCTAGCTCTCCACTCTCCAATTTCTCCAAACTCACAATGTACAAATTAATTCACTTTTCCCACTTTTTACCTTTTTAAAGGACAATGGAGGGAATTATGGTGGGATTTATTATAAAAAATGGGGTTTAATTAATCAAAACTATTCAAGGAGAGAGTGTAGAATCAAATCTCGAGAGAGAAATCCTATTAGACATCAAAGTATCATTGGTTTAACATTGGATCATCATCACACCACTACAACATCATCACACAATCATCAAATCCTCCACAAAACATCAAAAATTCCACATTTTACCAATTTATCTCTCGAGGGGGCATATATCTGCGAATACCTAAAAATCAACGGTTGGGGCATCATTTGGGGCATCAAAACTTTTCTGAGCATCATTATCAATTTTTTCTTTGAAGCAACGTGTAAACACATTACTTCAAATAGGGGAAAAATGTATACACCTAAAAATGGTCATCACCTTTAATTAATTAAATATTGGCTATTTGATTAATATTCTGACTACATATAAATAAATCCTTAATTTATTTATATTGTTCACCCTTCTCTAATCCTCCAAATCTAAATCATCTTCCTCTAAATTAATTAAATAAACAAGGTTCCCTAAACTCATTTTATTTAATTAAACTTCACTAAATCCAATTAAGAATTAGAGCACATTTCTACAACTTTTTGTGTGCCACCTCATCAAGGTCACATGAAAACAAATAACTCTAATTTTTAAATGGAATTATCCTCCAACAATTTCAAAAGGCACATGACTTATTCTTCCCACACTTCCACCAATTTCAAAAATCACATGACTTATTCTTCCCACACTTCCACCAATTTTGGAAGCACATGCACTTCTCTTCCCACACTTGAATCTTCCATCCAAATGGCATGTTGCCCATTGGTCAAGAGATTCTTCCACACACATGGCATGTTGTCTTTGGTCAAGGGGACAACATCCTGATTCCCTTCATCTTCACCATCCATTCTTCTTATTCGATCTAGACCGTTGATTATTGCCACCTCACCATATGCTTGGAATATGTTATAAATACAACCCTTGGGCCTTGTATTTTGCATCCACATTTGAAGTAAAGTTATCATGCAGGTTTATCATTGGAGCTTGGAGCATTCTTGGAGTCTTATAGATAGTTTTTATATCATTTTTTACATCATGTCTAGATCTTAGATTAATATATTGCATCATAGTTTCATTTTATCATCCATCTTGCATCATAGTTGCATTTTAGATTAGTTCATTTTATGTTTGCATTTGAGCATATGTAGAATCATGCATAGGTCATACTAGTTTAATGCCATAGTATCCACCTCCACTTGTTCATTTATCCTCACCTTCATCCTCCACTCATCATAACATTCATCCTCATTGTTTGCATATAGTTTCATGTAGGCATTAGATTGGCTTGCATGTTGAATACTAATCTTGTTTCTTAAGTGTCATTCTAATAGCCTTTGTGCACATAGAAATTTGAGGGCCAAAAAGGTTTTAAAAAATCATTTAAGGATAGAGGACAATGAGACGTTCTTGGAAGATTTATCTTTATTGCAACTTATAATAGTTTACTTTTCTTTGAATCTTTCAATATAAATTATTTCATTAAGGTTTGTGATGGCCAAGGTCGTTGATGCCACAACTTGCATCATTTAATTAATTCTTTTATCAAACCAAGTGTGTCTCAGAGCAATATGCGATAAGGATAGTTGTCACAAATTCTCTTGGGCGGGGTTTGCACTGTAAACAATGACTTTAGGTATCATTTTTCCTACTTTAGGAGCTTTTAGGAGCTCTCGGGAGCTCTTCAGGAGCTTTTAGGAGCTAAACTGTAGCAACTAATTCCTAAGATTTAAATCTATTTTAGCTTCTAATTTAAAATCCTATTGAATTAATTCTGAATTTATTGACTTCGATTTAGACCAATTCATGGAGACAATTAATGATTACTTTAATTCCTAATCTAAAACACAGAATTCAAATTAATTCTATTTTGCTTCAAAAAAAATCCATAACTTAATTGTTGGAAAGTAAACGCTAATTTAAGAGAAGGAATGAATTGCAGGAAAATGACGATTATTCTAAAAAGCATAAAGACTAATCTCCATGAACAGATTCTGAACATACTTCAACTCCATCTTTCCATAAATTGCTAACATTGCTTTAATGAAACTCAACAAACAAACATCAAGTTTAACCGATTCAAACAACATCTAAATCTAATTTATCTAAGAAACCTATTAACGATTCTAATGGTTCAATTCAACATTTCTAATAAATAAATCTAACCATTCTAACAATTCGATCTTAACCATAATGAACTGAAACTTTGAAACGTAATTATAAACATAAGTAATTATCTGATTTTAACATTTACCAAGGTAGAAGATGATTTCAACGATTGAACAATTCAAAATCAGTTTCTACTACAGATTTAATATTAATGAATAAGAAAATAACAACACTTAACAAAATAACCATAAGATCATTCCAAAGGTTGAGCAGGCCCTCCTCTTCCTCATTGATCAAAAGTAGAATGTAGAACAAAGTATTGCTTGTGATTGCAAAAATTCTGATTGCAAATTATCTAACTCCTAAATAAGACCAAAATATGGATATTTATAAAATATCCTTATTAGCTTCTAACATGGCGTTAACTGCCAAAACTTAAGGTGACCAACTACAGATTACAAAATGAAACTAAAAATAGAACTAAAGTGGACTAAGGAGGACTATGCCAGAACTATGCCAGATTGGTGCTGGAAGTAAAAGTTCCTCAACCAACTATAAAGAAGTCGATTTAGACTTTGAGTGACTCGTCATCCAGCAGGGCCCATCCATGGCGTAGTCATTCCTCATGATTAAACGGAGAGTTTAACCATCTCATCAACCTTTAAGGTACCCTATTAAAAACCCTTAAGAAAAGGACAACAATCATGGTAATAAAGATCAATGCAACATAATTATCTCATCCAAAGTCATCATAAAGCAATGCATTTAACATAAGCTATTACTTCCAAAATATTCGCTAATTTAGTTAAACATAAAGTAAAATAAGCAAATATGTTAATCTATTGTCTATCACCAATCATGTCAATCAACAATAACAACAAGTCTTTTTAAACATAAAAAGCCTTAAATGAAAGTATTTTATATCTCCCATCAATTTTTGTTGATACTAACTTATACACATTTCACACACACATAATTACATCTTGACCCTCCATTCCTCAAACCAAAAATCTATAAATTGAAGGCTTCTTCCGTCATTTAAAACAATCCATCGACAAGCAATTTCATGTTGTTAATTTCATCTTCTAAATCTATTATTATGTTGTCATTATATTTCTTTTAAGAGAGCAATCCACATTCAAACTCAACACAATCAACTAAGTCAATTGTGAAGAAAATCAAGTTGAGAGGGGTGCACTCTATTTCCACTCAATCAAAGGGGCAAGGTGATTTAAGGTAAGATATTTGATTTATATTATTTTATCTTTGTGTTATTTTATTAATTCATTTCCTTGTCTTTGTTTTGGAATTCCAATAGGACCCATGTCTGTAAAATTAATATTTGTTTATTTTTTTGTAATATTTCACGTTCCAAGTTCTGAATTAGTACGGGTGCACTATTTTTTAACTCTTGCACTTTAGGATTAGTGTTTTCATGCTACATTTTAGTGCTTCTATTTTTAGTTTGTTTCATTTGGTTTCTCACTTTTCATTTAGGTTTTTGTTCTCATGGGAGTGATTACATAAGTTTTTATTTGTTTGATTATCTTCTTGGTCATTTTAACTCTCAATTTTACAGAAGAAAACACATATTCTTGCAAGTGTTGTTGCTCAAGACATATTAACACCTACACATTGTAGATTAGTGTTTATGCTTCTTAGCTCTTGTGCATCTACATCAACACTTCCACTAATATCCTTTCTGACCTTGTTCTTTATTTTTTATTTTTATATTTTGTTCTCCTTTTTTATGTTTTTGATTATAGGAAAAGCAGGTTTTGAAGGGACCCCGAAACCCTTTACAAGATAAGCCACTACATTGAATCATATAATCAAAAATAGGAGAAGCAACCAAAAAGAAGCCAGAAAACAACACACATACAACCAAAAAAGGCACAAAAAAATAGAAGCATGCTAAAGATTTTTCAGAATGTTCGCCACTTCATGATCACTGTCAATAATTTTCTGATAAGCATTCATAACTTCCACCACTTCATCAGTAGGAACACGTTTCTTAGCATTAAGCTTAGTCTTGTTGTGAGTACGAGTTGAAGGAACAATTTCATTAGTATTTTTATTCTCCACATCACCTTCAACCACCAAGTCTTTGGCTCCAAAGCTATCCCCTAGCCACTTCCTAGCCTTTTTATTCAAAAGACACAAACCCATCACCTCATTGCACATGGCATGTTTGCTAACCTCCACAACCTTCTATAACTTTCCCTCCAACATAGAAAACTTTTTCTCTTAGGAATTCTTCATATTGAGCATTTCATTCGCAACCTTCTTGAGAGTATCACAGAGCTATTTCACTTTAGCTTGAACCTTATCAATCTGAGCTTACATAATTGGTCCCTTAGAAGAGGAAGCCTCATCAGCATTAGTGCAAGCCGCTCTAACATGAACATTAGTAGAATTAATTTCATGAAATACCTACTTAAAGAGATTAAACAAAGAGAGAGTGATTCTTCACCAGGCCAAGATAATTTGGCATGATTTCCCTCCTAAAATTAAAACCATGTTTGTCAATGGTGTAATCTGCCTCATAGTCCTCGCTGGATGATGCATTCTTCAATGAATCCTTCCCTTTCTAAGCAAAAACCTCCACCCCTTTATCCACATTCTAATCCAGCACCTGATTCTCCAAACCATGCAGCTACTAGGAATCCCCTGCTACTCTTACCTCTCTAAATTCCCTGAAGAGCTAATCACCTATTGCACCTCCTTGTTCTGCACATGAAGAATAAGGGAAATCCTCGGCTAGCCTTTATTGGTTGTAACCTCCTTGGCCAAGTTCTCCATCTCTGGCCCCTTCAGCTTCTTACCATTGGAGCTTTTTCCAAGATTAGAACTAGGCCTCTCAACCTCACCCTCAACACCTGTATCATACCCATCAGCCATTGAAATAAGGGATTGAGCCTTCTTTCTTTTATTTCCAACATCCTTTTTCTTATTGCCTCCTGATCCCTTCAAAGTTTTCAATTTTTGGGAGGGCTTCACAATCTCAACCTCATCACCAGAAATAGACTCCACATCTTTGGAGGGAGCATTAGATTGGGGATTTTTCTTCTTGTTACCCTTAGACCCAACAAGAGTCTCTGAATCACCTTCCGAAGAAGCCTCTGAGCCAGGGGAGTAGTCCTCATCCTTAGAAATAGTGATATACTCAATATTTTTGTTTTTTATACTAGCTGAGGGTTGAGCAGGGAGGATAAACATGTTAACATAGTCAATTATCAACACAATAATCCCTTCATGGAGTATAGGGTTCTTAGGATTACGTATGTGATCCCTAATACTAATTTCCAACTAAATCAAGAGGTAATATGGAAAGGAAACTCTCTTTTTATGCCTAAAATGGTTCAGTAAAACAAAATGGTGCCCTGAAATAACAGAAAAGTGACCATCCAAAGTGAAGTACCTCATAATCTCCTCCACGACATCTCTCCAAATTTCCTTAAGAGAAGAGCGTAGATAACCTCCACACTTCATCGGTTCCAACTTCCTCCACTCATTATGTTTGAAGAAGACATCTATAGCCAGGCCATAATAATTCTTGCCTCTATAAAACTTCATCCCATCCATCAACATTCCAATAATTTCAGCAATTAATTCCTCAGTGATAGTAACTTTGTTGCCTCCAAATTCCAACACCTTATTGTGCCATGCCTCTAGAAAGTCTTGGGATTTCTTCTTATTGTATCTATACAGCCTCTCCATATACGGGGTAACTCCACCCGCTTCCAAGGTTTCCCATAATCTCTTGTTTTCTTTGACATTGTCGTAGGCTCCAATATATTTTGGCTCCCACCCATGGTAGCAAAATGCAAAAACCCCAGTAGTAGAAATAACTTGCAGACAAGGTGGATGAACTTAGAAAGCTTGCACTAGAAAATAAGAAACCTCGAGAAGGAAAAGGCTTCCCGACTACCCATAATCCATGTGGAATTGACAATGTGGCAGAGGGAAATCATGAGAAAGGAGGGCCTAGTCATTCGAGCCAACACACCATACCACCTGACCTTTTCTCTCAACAAAATACACCTCAAAACAGGCTGCCACATAAGGAACATGTGACAACATAACGTCATAAAAAGAGAAAACATCTCAACACCTTTGAGCATCATGTTGAATAATCGAGTGAGCTTCTTAGGGTAGAAGATCATGTTCACCCCACACCTTAGCATCATTGACCCCATAATTGGCGAAGAAATCAACCAACCTATTGCCTTCTCTATAAACATGAGAGATAAGGCATTGACCAAAGGACTCTATAATATTTATGGCATCATTAATAAGCGCCTCCACCGTCCATGAAGGATATGAAAACTTTTTAAGATAATTAATGATATTGAGGGAATCACCCTTAAGCCAAACTTTAGAAAATCCTTTAGATTGTGCAAGTTTCAACCCATGATAGGTTGCAGCTACTTCCGCTAAGTGGTTTCTTTGGGTTCCCAAAAGGAATGCCACCGCAGAAACAAGCCTATCATTAGAATCTCTTAACACTCCCCCACAACTAGCAGAACCTAGATTACCTTTAGCAACACCATCAATGTTCACTTTCACCCACCCAAATGGAGGGGCTTTCCACACCACATCCTCCCTCAACACTTTACCTTTATGAAGATGTTGAGAGATGTCACAAGATAAATTCCACTTATGGAAAACCTCTTTATCCCCCTATGAAATCCCCACCTTAGGACCATCCTAAAAAGAGGTCTAAGATAAGAAGTTTTCTTTGATAGCCAGACAAATCTTATGAGCAACTCTAACAGACGGGAGAGCCAAATCCCCGAAGATCCTATTATTTCTTTCCAACCATATTACCCCAAGCCATATGAGGAAGGATGAATGACCAAATAGAAATAAAAGCAGGATTCTTTGAGGGGGTGTTTCATTACAACACTAAATCATTGAAGGAAACCGGGAAAACCTAGCTAAGATCCCACATAGAGAGCACAAATGCCCAAATTTCATGCACAAACCTACAACCAATCAAAAGATGACCAAGATTCTCCACCTCTTCTTCACATAAAAAACAACAATTAGGATACATAAATGCTCTTCTCACAAGGTTATTAGTGGTCAACACCTTACCTTGGCAGAGAAGCCAAAAGAAGATATTAATTTTAGGAATCAACTTGGGATCCCAAAGGGGAAGCCTAGATGGGAGTAGGACCAATAAAAGAAACTTGCAAGGAAAAATCCAAGGAAACTAGATATTTACCATTAGAAGAGAACCTCCACACAATCCTATCCATCAAAGAAAGAGAAGGAATGTGAATAGAATCCAAGGCTTTAGAGAGGACTTCCAAAATAGGAGAAAAATCATGCAAATTCTTCCAAACTCCATTACTTATATAATCGGCCACAAAGCAACCAAACTGTTGCACACAAAGGTCCATCCACAAGAGAGCCCAAGGTTCATCTTTGAGCAGGCCATTCCCAAACCACCAATCATCCCAAAAAAATTCTTTTCCCATTCCCTAGTTGCCATCTCAAACCTTTGGAGACAATATATTTTGATTTCACGATCACAGATCCAAAGAATAGACCTAGAGGGAGGAGAAAAACCATCATCCATGAGAGCTCTAAACTAATCCAAACCCCTAAGATACTTGCTATTAACAATACAAACCCATTCAAAATTTCCAGAGATTACATTCCAGAACTGCTTAGCCAACATAGCCATATTAAATTTTTCAATTTTGCAAATACCAAGACCCCCAACCTTCTTGGGTTTACAAACTTCATCCCAAGATAAAAGATGAATCCGCTTACGTTCTTCCACCCCTGACCACAAAAAATTATTTTGAATACCTTGAATCTTGTCCACAAATTTCC
Source organism: Sequoia sempervirens (assembly GCA_007258455.2). Taxonomy (NCBI): domain Eukaryota; kingdom Viridiplantae; phylum Streptophyta; class Pinopsida; order Cupressales; family Cupressaceae; genus Sequoia; species Sequoia sempervirens. The sequence goes on from VDFB02254833.1 coordinate 575,211, forward strand.
TGGGCATCCGAAAAAGACTGAGAGCATAAACTAGGAGATTTTGGAAAGTGGATTTAATCAATTGAATCTTCCCAAATTGACTCAACAAAGCACCCTTCCAACCAAAATTTTTAGCATTGAACTTGTCCACCAGACCCCTCCAAAAGGAGTCATGCACAAAATTAGAGCACAAAGGGAGTCCTAAGCAAGATGAAGGTAACTCCCCAATCGAACAATGAAGAATACGATCTCTCCTTTATTGCCTATCAATAGGAGTATTGAGGAAATAAATTTTTCTCTTAGGAAGACTAACCTTTTGACCTGAGGCCAATTCATACAAGTGAAAAATCCTCTTCACATCTTTAGCTTCTCTAATGGAAGACTCCACCATCATAAACATATCATTGATGAACTGTTGATGATAACAAATCAAGTTTTGAGAAGGAGATAGACCAATCATCTGACCAAAATTAACAAACCTCTAAATAATCCTACTGAGAGACTCTACCAAAATAATAGAGGAAGGGGGATATGGGATCCCCTTGATGCAGAAACCTAGAGCAACCAAAGAACTAAGAAGGCGAACCATTAACCAAAATGGAAACGTTGGGAATAGATATAAGTTGTGAAACCAGCAAAACCAAATTTTATCCAAAACTAAAGGCCTTTAAGATCTTAATTAAGAATCCCTATTCCACATGATCATAAGCTTTCATAAGATCCAACTTCAAAATAAAATAAGCCTTTTTATTGACAGATAGGGATTGAATATTCTCATGCATAGTCAAAACTGAATCATTAATTTTCCTTCCCAAAACAAATTCGTTTTGTTGAATTGAGATAATCTGAGGAAGAATCTTTTGAAACCTAACTTCTAACACCTTAGAAAAAATATTATAAATATAATTGCATAAGCTAATAGGGAATAATTCCTCAAAAGAAAGGACCCTCAGCTTCTTAGGCACAAGAACAATGAAAGAAGTGTTAAGTTCCTTAAGGAGTTTGCCACTTCCAAAGAATTCCTTCGAAGCATCCACCACATCCCTAGCCACAATATCCCAAAAAATCTAAAAGAAAAACATAGGAAAACCATCAGGGCCTGGGGCTTTGTTACCTTCAAAAGTGAAGACGAAATTTCAAACCTCCTCCTCCGAAGGAATGCGATCCAATTGTCGATTGAGATAAGTCGTTATAACACTAGGGATATCCTGGAGAAGATCATCTTGATAGGATGAATCAAGGCCCACATCAGCCTTCAAAAGATCAAAGAAGAAAGACGAGGCAACACTCATAATATCCTCATCCTTATCCAACACCATATTATTGAACCTAATAGAATTGATGTGATTGGAGGCCCAGTGTTTCAAGTTAGTTGGGTGAAAAAACTTAGTGTTCATATCACCACTATTTAACCACATAACACGAGACCTTTGCTTCCAAAATTCCTCCTCCCGAGCCAAAATGCTATGCAACTTTGACAAAAGAATATTCTCCCTTTGAACAAGATCACCAATATCACCCTGAATTTGGATAACACTCTGCACCACATGGAGATCCTCCTTAACCTTATCCTTCTCCACAAAAAATTGACCAAAGGACATCTTATTCCATCTTCTCACATTGGTTTTAACATAAGCAGGTTTTTTAGCCACCCTGTACATATTAGACCCATCAACCTAGATATTCCACCAAGAGAGAATCCTATCTTTCAAATCCAGATGACAGGTCCACATCTTTTCAAATATGAAAGGAAAAGCTTCTTCCTCCCTAAAAGATCCAAAAAGAGAGAGAGAGAGAGAGAGAGAGGGAAATGATCTAACCCCACCCTAGTAAGAGCAAAGAGAGAATATGAATAAAAAAGAATCCATTTAGGAGATATGAGAGCATGATCTAGCTTCACCTGGAAAGCATTCCCAGACCTCTGATTATACCATGTGTAAGAGGCACCTTTCAAATCCAAATCAAGGAGAGCATTATTATTATGTAGTCCCATTAAGTTGAATCTGTTGTCGTCCACCACCTATGAACCTCCCATTTTGTAAAAATCATGAAGCGGATTGTTAAAATCCCCCATCACCAACCAATTTGATGAGGGATGAAGGGCCTTAAACTGGCTGAGATTATCACAAAGTTTCTTTCTAGCCCTCTTGCAATTAGGGGCATAAATATTAGAGAGAATCCAAGAGAACTTATCACTAATATTAGTAAAAGAGGTTGCCACATGATTACCATCAATAAACAAAGCCACTCCCTTAATAACCTTAGGATTCCAAAAGGTGAAAATCCCCCCAGAAGCTCTAGTAGCCTTAGCACGATGCATCCCACAATCTTTAAAAAACTTATTTTTTATTCTGCTAAGTTTATCAGATCCCATTTTGGTTTCTTAAATCAGAATGATATCAGGTTTATGATCTCTTAAAAGATTATCTAAGAGATCTTGTTTATGAGGGTGGTTCAATCCCCTCATATTCCACAATATAATCTTCATGGGAATTTAGGGGATTTTCCCTTAGAGCACATTTCCACCAGAGTCCTCTAGGTACCATCAACAATCTCCAGTCTACTTTCCTTATCCTAAGATGAAAGGGTCGAAGGTCGACCTCTTCCTCTCGGTTCCGAGCCGCAATCAGGCCTTTGACAATTTCTAGTAGATACTCCTAGAGGAAGAGACTGTTTCTTCCTATTTCTCCCTTTCACCAGAATATACGATTGTTCTTTCAAAACCTCATCTGACTCCTTTGAATCGAAGTTCTCCACCAAGACCCCTCCCAAATATGAAGGGATAGAATCAACAACCTTCTTAGGAGAAATCATTTCCCCCAAGACATTAGAAACCAAAGGAGAGTGTAACACCTCAAAGACAACCTCCTCTTTCTCAAACACAACCTCTTCCTTCTATTGTAGGTTCTTTAAACTCCCAACCTCCTTAGTCTGAATAGGAGGAATCTTCTCCACAAAGACATTCATTTGATCATTCCCCTCTAACACCTCCACCTCCTTGTTGACACAAGTGTCCTTAGGAACCACTTTATCTGACACAACTAAGACCTGTGGTTGAACTTGCTTAGCCGAAAAAACCTCTGAAATAGGATCCTTCTGAACATTCTTATGATCCTTGGGAGCATCCTCGGGAACAAGTATTGTATCATTTTCTCTCCATTGTTTGACCATAGGCTTAGGAACCTTCAGAGGGAATTTTTGAGCCCAATGACCAACTTTTTGCAATGAAATCATGTGAAAGGAATGGATTTAAACTCCACCAGCTACTCCCACACCCCAAGTTTGGAGTTAATCTTGACCACCAAAGGAAGATCTACAAATTGTTCAACGTTGACACAAAAACGGGGCATAGACCAGAGTTTTCTTAGAGGTAGTCATTTGATCAATAGAAAGAAGGGAACCAAAGGTACTTGCTATTCCTTTGAAAACTTCTTCATCCTAAATTCCATGGGAAGGCCAGGAAGCCTCACCCAAACTAGGGCAGCTAAAAAAGAGCATGAGGAGGGATTGAATCCTCTTTCCCACCTTTTTAGTAGTAAAGAGGATTTTCCAATGAACCAAGGACCACCCATTAAGGCAGAGATGAAATCATCCTCACAATTAAAAGAAAAAGAAAATAACCCCTTTGTTATGGCAACATCAACTTGACCTTTTGGGTGCCAATGATTCAAACAAAACTTGTGAACCAACTCAATGTGGGGTCGAGGCCCCATAAACTTTCCTAAAAAATTCATTTCCATATGAGACATGCTTTTCTCAACAATGCAATCCAGAACGGAGATAGTAAACTCATCCATAACAACATTAGAAACACAAGCCACCGAGGGAGATGTACTTTTACCTTTTGGTTTAGAGCCAAAGAGATTTGACCATTTTGAAGTCGACTCGAAGAAGGTCCCACCACCTCCTATCTTATCAAATAAGACATCAAGTGATTTAGAACCCACACCCAAAAAAATGCTAGACTGTCTTGAGCCAGCTTTTTTAGAATTGAAATTCCCCTACTTCGAGAAGGACAAGGGGGAAGGAAATTTCAAAGCTTCAATCCCACCAAGAGTAGCATTAAGAGGAGGGGACCCACACTGCAAAACATCAAAAATAAACTCACCTAACATCACCTTGCCATCAGTAAACCGACCGCCATTATTGCCAACTCTAGGATCAAAGTTTCCTGTCTTCACCAAATTTGAATTTCCTTTTTTATGTTATTGACTAACCATTTTTCTATTATTTTAAATCATTTTAGTTTTCTATTTTTTTCCATTTGTGTATTTTTCCAAAAACCTCACTCATATCTATTTTATGTTTTATGTAGGTTCTAGAATAATGCCTACACTCTGTTACCTCCACATTGTGTTTAGTGTATTGACTTATTTTTCCAAAAACCTCACTCATATCTATTTTATGTTTTATGTAGGTTCTAGAATAATGCCTACACTCTGTTACCTCCACATTGTGTTTAGTGTATTGACTTATACTTTAAAGTGCATACACTATTAGGTATACCAATTTGGTTTTTTAGTTCCATTTTATTTTATCTCATTTTAGTGACTACATTATTTCATTTTTTACATTATTTAGCACCTACACCCTATGTTTTAGCTATTTCATTGTTTTTAGTTTCCTTCTTTTATCTTTCATATTTTTGGCTAACCCTCTTTTTTACTAGTGTACTAACCTAGTGGTGCAATTGTCTTTCACTCGCCAAATTCATAAAGAAGTGAAAGTACTAACATATCATTTATTCTCCTTTTTCCTTTTGCTTATGCCATTTGGTGTAGGATTTTTCAAATGTGGGATCTTAGCTAGGTTTTTCCTGGAACTATCTTGGACTTTTATAATCAATGGAAGGCCCCCTCAAAAAATTGGGTGTTGAATTTGCTTTGGAACTATATCTTTCCTCACCTTGCCTGGGGTGTTTGGAAAGAACGCAATAACAAAATCTTCAGGGATGTGGCTCTTTCAAAGGAAGTGGTCTATGGGAAGATTATAAGAGTTGTGGTTGAAAACTTTAATTTGCTCAATAACATGAACAAAGTAAAAGGTAAGGTTAGATTTCAAGAGTATGAGATCAGAGTGGTGGAAGCTTGGAAAATTAATGTGGACATGTCCAATATTTCCAAGCTTACTAAGGGACCTAGAGATGGTATATTTTGGCGTCTCCCTCCTCCTAGTTGGGTTAAAATCAATTTCGATGACATGACCAAGGGAAATCCGGGGCCATCCGGGAGTGGAGGGGTGATAAGGGATGAGAATGGTTGCTTCATTTCAGAAATGGCGATTCCCTTAGGCACTCAGACCAACCATGTAGCTGAAGCAAATGGAGTGTTTCAGGCCTTGAAGCTTGCTAGCCAATTGAAGTTCAAAAATGTTTGGATTGAAGGGGATTTGAATAATATAATACAATGCTTAAAGGGCCTTCAGAAACCCTCATGGTCTATAGAGAATTGGATAGACCTTTCTAAGGAAATTATTAATAACTTTGAGAAAAGTTATATTTCGCATGCTTTTCAGGAAATAAATACGGTGGCAAAAATTTTTGCCAACAAGGGGGTTAAAGCTCAGGAAAAGATGAGGTGGCAAGTGTATGATGAGTTGGAGGCTGATGTCAAGGCCCTGATTGAGTATGATTGTGTTCATGGGAAGGTGCAATTCCCCATTCCCCCAAATGATGGCTAATTATCCTTCCCTGCAGTCTTGGGACTGCGACTTAATTATTACTCATTGTTGGCCGATGAGTAATCATTTTATTCCCCATTTGAATTATGTAAATTTTGCATGCTTTTTGGGCATTTTAGGCATTTGTTCTTTTGAGATTCTAGATTCTTCTGTTCTTTCCTGCAAGACGACCAACATGGGTGGTGAGAGTTATAGAGTGGAGCTAATGAGCAGTGAACAGTTAAGGAATAATTCGAATCTATGGAAGAAGTTGGAAAAGGGTGGCATTACTGTTTTCATTGAGAAACTCCATGGCTGGGATCCAAAGGTTACTAGGGTTTTTTCCAATGATTGGAAGGATGGTGAGATAAAATTGTTTGGTAGACAAGTGGTCATCAATGAACAATTAGTTGTTGAGATTACAGACCTCTCTATGGAGGGTATCAAGTTCTACAGGGATAGAAAGCTTTTTGACGAGGTAGTCAACAAATTTCCAAAGTAAGATGCTGAGAGGGAGGATTTGTGAAGGAATTCCAGAAGCTATTATGATTCAGATAGGATTATCTTGCACTGGAGGAGGGTCTTGAACATGCTGATGGAGTATGTCACTCTGGATGGTCATTATACTAGAGTCTTTGGGTATTATTTTGTCCTCCTTAACCACTTCAAGCATCAGGTCAGGGTTTCATTTCCTTTTTATCTTGCCTCTTCTTTGAATGCCAGTTTGAAAATCCATAGACAGAACCCTACATGGCATTCCATTCTCCATGAAGGATTGCTTGTCCTTATTTATGATCATTTTAAAGCCATGTCGGCTCTGCCATACCAGACTCCTTCGTCTAAGGAAAGGGTTTTTGGTAAGGGGAAAGGGAAATCTAGTGATTCTCCCTAGAAGAAGGGTAAGGGAAAGGTTTCAGAGGACCCCTCCTATGATGAGAATGATGAGGACTCGCAGTCGAATTCATTGTCTAAGTACTCTAGCTACCTTGCTACCGACAAAGAAAAGAGGCCCCAATTTCCTATGGATCTCAAGACAGAGGATCACTATTTCAAGGAGGAACAAGAATTTCCCACTGATATTATTGCTATAGCCCGCAATGGGTCTGTGGACTTTTTTAGGTTAATGAGATGGGTTTTCTTTGAAATTAAGGAGATTAAACTGAACCAGAGAGCCATGAATAGTAAAATGGATAAAGTTGATGACAATAAAAACAAAGGTAGTGGTAGTGGTAGGGCCACTGATTTATGGATGAAGGAAGAGTAAAAGTATATGGTTGAGTGCCTCAAGAAAATTGTTGATGAATTATAGGATTTCAAAAGCAACCATGAAGGAAAGCAGGTTGAGATGGAGGAGCGGCTGAGGAATATCAAAAAATCTCTCCACAAAGTGTTGGTTATGTGCCATAAGATTTTAAAATCCACTACTGAGACCATGAACACCATGGTGGAGAATCTGGAAAATGCTCATCATGTTAAACCTGTTGTGTTTCTTGATTTGGACAAAGAGGAAGGGCAGCCAAATAGTGGGAGACTGAGCAACAGGACTAGAGCGAATTTGAAATGGAAGGCAGACCAGACCTTAGTGAACATCCAAGAGATCAAGAAGTCTGTGCACTTAATATGAAAAAATTGGAGTAGGAGGCGACGTAGATTCTCAGGAATCTAGCCTAGTGGCTAGTTGTTTTGTGGTTTTTTGTCATTTTTTTGTTGTGTTGCCTTGGTTTCCACTGTTTTCTTCTTAGTGGGCAACATTTTGTTTTTTGTTTGGGCTCTGTTAATGTTCTATATTTTTCTATCTTATTGTTAAGGGTTTCAGGATCCCTTCAAAACCTGTTTGTTCCATAATAAAAAACATATCATTTACAATTTCGTTTGTCAAAGATTTTTTAAATTTACCACTAGTTAGTTGCACTAAATTATTTAGACGGTAAATGAATTATTTTCCATGTTTGTGGAGTTTATGTAGATGAATGCTCTTCCCTTGTACTTAGTGTGATCTTGGGGATCAAAAGTCTCACATTCTTCTTTTTTATTTAGATTAAAATGTAAGGGTGCTAGTTGTGTATATTCTATCTCTTTGTGATTCATGTCATCTTAGGTGACCAAAAATTCCTAGCATTCCTTTCCCATTAGGATGCCTTCTTGGGTATATCATTTCCCTAAGAGATAAACTTATCCATGTGTTCTAATGGGGTATAAAAAGGGGGAGAATGAAATGTGTACCTCAATCTAACTATCATCATTTTTTGACATATCCTTAGAGCCCTTGGAGAGAAGGATATAAGGTGAAGAGACCTCTTGTGCTTAGGTCCCAAGTTATTAGAAAAACTATTATTCATGAAAATTAGGCATCACATACCCTTTTAGTATTTTGAGGATACCCCTAGAGAACTTGTAAATTCTAGATAAGTCCATCGAACATCTCTTTATGTGGTGTAAGGGAAGTGAATCACCCCCTACATTTACCCACAATGTAACTTTGTGTATTGAGATATAACTAACCTTGGGTGAAGCCTTTGGCCATCTTAAGGTAAAGGAGAGAGTACTTCAATGGAACTCCCTAGCTATCCCTCATATTAGTAGATAGTAAATTAGTAGTTAATTCTACTATGGGCCCCCACTAGGAGTCACTCCTACTTTAATTTTAAGAATGTGCTAAAGAGTTTGGCATGTTTTCTTATATCAAACCAAGATATTTCAATTAGCCTTTATACCTTTAAAAATCAAATTCAACCATTATGTCTTTTGTTTGATCACATATCTTGCCAAAAATCATAAACAAATAGACCTCTTAGTTTAGTGCATTTGACCTATAGTTTAGCACCCTCACTATTTTAGCATTCAGTGCTTACATTGTTTCAAAAAATTTATTGTTTCAATATTTCAATGTCTTTGTTGTTCCACACCATCACCTTGTGTTTTAATGCTTGCATTATGTCATCAAGAACAATCCATTAGACTTACTGATAGGCTATCGTTATGTCCCATTACTTTAGAATATAATATTCAATTTGTCGACCGAGTAGTGTTCAAGGAAATATGCAATAGAAGAGGTCTGGAGTATCTCCCTCAGGTTTCCTAACTTTTAAGAACAACTTAAGATTAATTTTAACTTCAAACTGTTTAAATATCAAACTATAAAGTAATTTATTCCTAAGAAAATAGAAAATGCTTGAACTGTAGGCGTAAGTATACTAATTTAGAAAGCATAATAACTAAATTAAAAAGCACAGAAACAACTAAACTAAGAAGCTGAAAAAAATATAAGAGCAGAAAAGCTTATAGCAATCCATAAAACATTTTCTTAACAATAAAAATTCTAACAGTGAATAACAGAAACTACGAAAGTGAAAAGATAACAAATACTTCAGAGCTAAAATTTCATAACAGTAAATTTAATGACTCTATAGAACAACATTATAATAAAAGAGAACACTTATCTACTCCCGTTGAGTGGCCAGCTCGTGGGTCAACACATTCATTCTCAACTCACATTCACAGCTATTTCAAGAACACTTCTATCAATCATAGTTATCATCCGTAACTCATAACTCATAATTTTAGATAACAATCTCTGTATTCATAAACCTTGGAAACATTATGACAGTATAACATTACTTTTCACTATATATCTTACTTCCAGAGACCATATTTTTTATAGAGAAACTGTAACTACATGCTATATTTCAGATGGTATGGATAACCATTGAAAATATCTAAACAAATCTATGGATAACTCGTATATCTTTAATCCCATTACATAGTATTTAAGAGGCTCAAGTCAAGCCATAAAGTCTTTAATTCAAAGGATAACAAAATTAACAACTTTAAGAACAACTACATCCTCAGTCCATCACCTTGAAGTTCTGGAGTATATTTCTAGCATATATCTCTAACTGTTCTAGAGCACGTGCCAGTTGGATGCTTCAATCTATAACTTTGATTGATCGAATATTATCTACAAAATACTTAAAACAACCCATTAAATCTGTATTGGAAAATTACTTTAAGAAATCAAAAGAAATAAAGTTTATACAAGTTCTTACTAAAATTAAGCAATTATTTCTCCTAAAATTTAATTAATTGGAAGAGGATAGAGATTTGCATGTATGAACTAGGTCTTTATGGTATTATCATGATGAGGTTATTTTTACCTCATCATTTCCTCCCCTTCCTAGTTCTTGGCAGGTCCTCCTGTCCCCTGATTATAATTCTACCCTCTACTCCCTTCTTCATATTTTGCACTGATATCATACAAATCTTTTGTTGTGACATCAAATTTTATATGGGAATTGTGGAAACCTCCATGAAATTCATTGAAAATTCTGTCATCCTGATCTATATTAATATGAAAAGCAGGGGCTAGATATATCAGTAAAGGAGGTATGTACCTCATTCTTATCCATTTTGTTCTGAGGTCTCCTAAAATTTTGGCCAAGGCATCTGCTCTTCTGAAGGACCATCTAAGACCAAGAGGAGAGATCACTTCTCTTTTCTTTAGATATATAGGCAATGGAGTGTATCTCTCTTCACATGCATGCCAAGCCTTGCTCACTAATTTTTGCCCCTATTCTATGAAATGATTATAGCAAACTCAAAGGCTATCATCATACCTTTCCTTCATTTTCTCATCCAGCAAAAGAGCTACAAATGTCTATTTAAAAGTTGCTAGTCTACTATTTGGAGATCTCATTTGAAGTCCTATTCTTTTCTTTGCTTGAACATATTCTTTATTACGTTCTTTCCAATGGATTTGATTCCGCATAGTAGACAATATATATCTTAATTGCACTTCCCCCAAAAAAAGATTAACAAAGAAATCAATATGCTTCTCTAACAAAAGATCATGGGTAAAGAATTCACAAACCATATCTTGCTCCTCAGGCTTTGAGTCTACAAATGTTCTAAAAAATTCTTTATCATTAGGTTCATAAGGCTAATCATTGTAAATTCTAAGCAATTTCCATCTAAAACATTGTTCATTCAAAAACATAGAATACAATCTAGATGGTCTCCTACAGGATAAAAGAAATTCAACTATTTGGCATGCATCATGTTTCCCCTTATAAGCTTTATGAAATGCTTCTCTTAATAACACCATTTCCATTTTCAATATGTTATTCTCAACTTGTGCATTCCTTAGGAAATAGCACCGTTCCATCCATTTCATTAATAATGGAGGAATCTTGAATTTGGAACCATTCAGTTACCGTTGGCTCGGTTTGAACTTCTCTGGATTCCATATTTGGTTTTCTTGTGCTTTCCTGTCCTGCTCTAAGAGAAGCATTTAATTCTTCTTTTTATCTTTTCTTTTCCTCTTCAAATGCTGAAAACATGAGCATACAATTTCCTTTTAAATTCTGAATTTCTTTATTTAATCCATCCTTGTGTATCCTATTTTCCTCATTACAATTCTGAATTTGCATTTGCAGCTCACTAATAGATGTATCTTTCCCCTGCATTTCCAACTTTAAATCCTGAATTTCTTGATCTCTTTTATTTATTATAGTCTTATACACCATTATTTCCTCTTGTTGTAATTCCATCTTTTCCTTATTTTCATACAGCTGACTTCTTAACTCTTCTATCTCTAATTTCAATTTTTCCAATTCTATGTTAATATTTTCAGTTTCAACAATTTCAACAGCTTTATTAATAATTGGAGACAATTTTCCTAACATACTGTCATCAATCTCCATAGGAAGTGGAGATTGTCCCCTTTCTATTTCCTGTTTTTCTTGTTCTACAAATTCTTCTTCAGACACCAAGTGAAAATGTACTTCTTCAACAAACATTTTTTTTCTTCTGAAGATTGGTGAATTGACTCCTCAATTTCCAAGTTTCTCTTTTGCTTTTTAGATTTTGACCTATTCTCTTTGCTCTGTGTTGGGGTTTCTACAGATCTAGAGGATAATCTTTTACTCCACCTTAAAGGAGGAGTATCCTGGTAATTTAAAATAGTTGGATCATTTAGAAGAATAGTTCTTCTTTTCCTCTTCTGAACAGGGTGAGTATCCACATTTGGATTCACTATCTCTACATCTTCTATCTAGGCTAGAGTTTCAAACTCATCATTTCTAAATTCTAGCACTTCCTCACCAACTATGGTAGGAATTTTGGGTTTAGGAGCCTTAGGGTCTTCGGGGGAAGTTGCTCCGGAAGGTGAAGCAACTTGTTTTGAAGATTCTCCTAATTCTAACTTCTTTCCTAATGTAGGCATATCAAACTTCCCCAAAAAAATTTCCCATTTGCTTTTAGGTTTCTTATGGAAATGATCTTTACAAATCAATTGAATTAACCCATGATGTTTTAATGGCCCTGAACTAGTTTTGTATCTCTCTATTGAAGAATTAATAGAATCATTCAAGAAATGAGGCAAATTAACCCTTAGAGCAAGGTCTTCCTTCCCATGCCGAAAATGTGTTAACATGCGGAATGTTGGTCCTACCACAGTGGTGAGTTGACCTTCACAAGTAAAATATCTAATAATCCATGCAACAATAGTACCCCAGGGTTCTAAGACAGAAGATCGCTGAAACCCCTTATTTTGTCCCCTAGTACTGACAACTATCATGGGTTGAGGATCTCCCTGTCTAAGGAATAATTCTGATAATTTTTTATATGTGGTTTGTGTGGTTTCAGATATTTTAATGCCAGAATCTTCTAACCCTAAAATAGAAGAGATAATGTTTGAACTCGCCTTGAAATGCTTCTCATGTAGAATCACCTGACCATTAGAGTAGTTTTTTGCAAATGCATTCACCAGATTTTCATTATACCCTTCGAATTTCCTGAAAAAATGCAACCAGCCCACTTCTTCAAATAGCCGAGAGATGTTACTTAACCCCAACAACTTTTCTGTAGAAGCCGGCTCAGATTTCTTCTTTGTACCACCCATTTTTTTCTCTCTTGCTTACCACCCTGCTAAAAAATTCAATAATGCCTAGGAATTGTGCACTGATATTAAAAATATGATCAGACTGTAATCATTTACTCTACTCTTGCTCGGAGCTTGTTGTGTAATAATTTCAATTTGCATGAAGGGCTGCAAAAAGAGTAGTGTACTTAACAATTAATCACCAAGTGGCTCAATTTACTAAATTGCAAAAGGAAACTCTTGCCAATCAATCATATTTTATTTGAAAATAACTACTTATTTAAAGCAAAAAATTTTACTTACTTCCATTCCATGATCGCTTGAAGATCTTATACCTCTACCGATTTGACAGGATGATGCAATGCTATTGGCTGAGGTGACGGTATAATTATTATGATATGAATAAGGAAGCTCATGGATGACAAATTCATTAATGAAGACAAGCTATTACGACTGATTTTATTTATAATGGCAAAAGAAGGCGCGTGTACCAATGTATGATAATCAAAGCATCAAAAAATATTTGAAATTTTTTCTAGAAAGGAGTTGGCGAAATGAAAATAAATAAGTTCCGGAGCACATGTAAAGCATGCATTTAGACAAAGAAAGTGGTTAAAGTTCTGGAGCATGTGTAAGGCATACATTAGGAGCTTTGAAAATGGATAAGTTCCAGAGCATCGCCAAAAGATGCAGCTGAAATGATAACCAAATGAAAATTCCAAAGCATCATCAGAAGATGCTTCCGGAGCATCAACTAAATGAAAGTTCAAGAGCATCGTCGAAAGATGCAGGTGAAGCAGCAACCATATGAAAGTTCCGGAGCATCCTCAAAAGATGCAGCCAGAGCAGCAACCAGATGAAAGTTTTGAAGCATCGTCGAAAGATGCAACCAAAGCAACAACTAGATAGAAGAAGATAACAAACACCACTTAACTTGAACTTCAGGAGTTATATCATTCCAGAAGAACATCCTTCCAACATGGTAGGATGAAGAGCGGGTTCTGGAGCATCGGGCGTTTAGACCGTCAAGTTTCGGAGCACTGGCCAGCTGAATGATCAAGTTCCAAAGCATCTTGGAATGGTGCTCTGAAATTTTTTATTTCTTTATGAGAGGTCCTGCAAAATGAAAACACGTGTTAAGTCCGAAAATTTATAAAAAATTGCTTTGAAAACAAATTAGATACACATGTCTTTTTATTACAATTTTTCATCAATTTTTTTTTAGATAACATATAAATGTTAAATCAAATAGACTCTGCCTTGGCAGAGTCAATGCATTGGATCTCTCCTTGCATTTCTACCAGCTTTGTAAATTCTTCTTTATTAACTGGTTTATGGTAAATACGTAGGCGATGACCATTAACTAAGAGAGTTCGTAAATCACCATTAATAGGTTTTAACTGAACTGTGCCATTCGAGAAAACCTCAGAGATTTCATATGGCCCCATCCAATGAGTTCTAAGTTTTCCTTTATGGTCTTTATATCTTGAATCGAATAGCAAAGCCCAGTCACCATTATGAAATTATCTCTCTTTAATATATTTGTCATGCCAAACTTTCCATTGATGTTGAACTAATTTTGTTTGATGAACAACATCCAAACGAAGCTCATCTAACTCATTTAACTATAAAACTCGTTCTATTTGAGCTCGTTTCAAATCTAGACCCAACTCCATAGTTGTACATAGGGTCTGAAGTTCAAATTCAATGGGAAGAAGATGTTTTTTTCCAAAAACAAGCTCATAGGGACTAAATCCAGTTGTAGATTTCCATGTTGTATTATACGCCCAAACGGCTTTAGGCAATTTCCTGGCCCAATCTCTTCTTCCTGAAGAGATAGTTTTTGTCAGTATGTTTTCTAACTCCCTATTAGTCACCTCTAATTGGCCATTTGCTTGAGGGTGATAAGGGGATGACTTCTTATGGCTCACCTAAAAATGGTCTGTAAATGCTAGGAGAACTTTGGACATAAATTGGGGTCCCTGATCTATAACAATAGTTCGGGGGGCTCCAAATCGAAGAAAAATTTTGTTATAGAGAAAATCAGCAACTTGCTCTTCTCTAGCAACTCGTAAAGCTTGAACTTCTGCCCATTTTGTCAGATAATCGGTACAAACTAATATATATTCTTTCCCTTGAGAGGAAGGATCTATGGGGCCGATAAAATCTAACCCCCATTTTTTGAATGGTTCCAAAGTTACCTGAGGCTACAAAGGCATTTCTGTCGAAGCAGTTGGTCTTCCTACTCTTTGAAATTCATCACAATGATGAACATAATTTTTAACATCTTTATGCATTGAAGGCCAATAATATCCAACACCTAAAATTTTATGGGAAGTTCTTTTTGCAGAATAATGACCCCCTGAAGGATCATCGTGACAGGCCCTCAGAATACTATAAGTTTCATCAGCCCTGACACATCTTCTCAAAACCATATCAGGTCCACAACAAATAAAATCCCATTAATCCATTTAAATGGTGCACACTCTCGAATAAGTCTTCCTTTGTTTTGATGTAAATTCAGGAGGTACTTCAGAAGTAGCTAAATAGTTGGCAATATCAGCAAACCAAGGAACCTTTATAGAGATAGCAAACAAATTTTCATCTGGGAACTCATCTTGTACAGGTGCTCGATCACCCTCTTCTTGTTTGATTCGAGATAAAAAGTCTGCCACCTCGTTAAATTTCCCTGGCTTGTCAAGTATTGTCACATTGAACTCCTGAAGAAGTAGTAACCATCTCATTATTCGACCATTAACTATAGGTTTATTCATTAAATACTTTATAGCTGAGTGATCTGTATAAACTATAACTTTATATCCTGTAATATAATGATGAAACTTTTTGATGGCATGAACCACCGCTAAGAATTCTTTTTCTGTTGTCGTGTAGTTTCTCTCAACAGACGTTAGGTTTTTGCTAATAAAATATATGGCATATTTACCCCCATCCTCATCTTCTTGCCCTAATACTGCACCAATTGCATCATCTGAAGCATCAACATAAATGTGAAAGGGAAGACTCCAATTTGGTCCACGTAGTACAGGAGCAGAGACAAGCTTTTCTTTTATCATTTCAAATGATTGTTGACACTCAGACGTCCAATTAAACTCCACATCTTTTTGGAGGAGAGAAAACATAGGGGCTGCTATCTTACTGAAGCTTTCTATGAACCTTCTATAATATCCAGCATGTCCAAGAAAACTTTGAACATCTATTTGTGTTTGAGGTACAATCAATTGTTGTATGACTTCAATTTTTTTAGGATCAACTTTTATTCCTTCTGAGGAAATGTGATGGCCTAAGACTATTCCTTGTTCCACCATTATTAAACACTTTTCGTGGCTAAGGGATAGTTCCTCACAAACCTCCAAAACCCTATCCAGGTTTTGAAGAGCTTCATCATAGGTTGACCCATATACTGTGAAATCATCCATATAAACCTCTACACAATCATTGACAAGTGCTGCAAATATAGCCAAAATGGCCCTCTAAAAAGTCATTGGAGCATTACAAAGTCCAAAAGGAAGAACTTGGTATGCATATGTACCCCAAGGACAAGTAAACATTGTCTTATCTTGGTCTTCTGGTGCTACCTTAATTTGGTTGTAACCACTAAATCCATCTAAGAAAAAAAAAAAATTCCTCCAAGCCAAATTGTCCAAAACCTGGTCAATGAATGGTAAGGGAAAATAATCTCTAAAGGTGGCTTTATTAAGTTCTCTATAATCCACACAAATTCTCCACTTGCCATTTTTCTTTGGTACAACTACCATAGGTGACACCCACTTATTATCTGAGATAGGATAAATGAATCATGTATGGAGGAGTTTCTCAATCTCTATTTTAACAAGATCCTTTAATGCGGGGTTGAGTCTCCTCTGTGGTTGACAAACAGGTCTTATATTAGGATCAGTATAAATGTGATGAGTACAAACACTCAGGTGAATCCCCCTCATGTCTGTATAGTCCCAAGCAAAATATTTAGACCTTTTTACCAGCACATTAAATAATTTATCCTCTTGTATTTTTGTCAACCAACTATTGACATTCATAGTTTTTCCTGGTAACAACATAATTGTTTTTGTTCCTGGATAGGCCGAAGTGACAGTATGTATTGGTCGTAACAAAGTGTTGAGAGGAAAACTATGAGGTATAAGTCGGTGAAATCTTGTAATATCATCAAAGAAATAACTCATTCTAGGAATCATATTAGCCAAGGGACAAGGCATCCCCATGGTAACATAATTTTGTTCCATCCCAATTATATCAATTGGTTGTCCCAAAATTTCTGGTACATCCTCTATTACTTCTTCACTCGAACCTATAGCCAAATGTGCAACCTCATTGACTAACTCATTCTCTAATTCTTCTCCATGTTGTTTAATCACTACCATGGCCAAAGAGGCCAGAATGTCTTTCTCGCTAAATTCTTCTGGTTCATCAACCCAGACTTTATTATACTCAGTAGGCTTAGCAGGAGGATATAAAAATAAACGTTTACTATCTGGACCATGTGAAATGGCCATACCCCCTTCTTGACAATCAATTTTAGCAGGGACAATAGCCAACCATGGTCTTCCCAAAATTATTGGATAACTATCTTTAGGTGTAAGTGATTGGATTATTTGAAAGTCAGCTGGATATTCCCATCCATCAACTTTAACATCAACATTTTTTATAACACCTTTTGGAATGGCTATAGACTAATTTTCCATCTGCAAGACTATAGTTGTAGGACTTAAATCAGTAAGAATTAATTTCTCCATTACATCCATCGTCATTACATTAATAGTTGCTCCCAAATCCACCAATGCATTAGGTATTGCTACCTCATTAATTGTAATAGTAATCAGTGGACTCCCAGGATCATCATATTTTGGAGCAACGGTCTTTCCAGACAAAAATTCAGCTAGATAACCATCAATGTGCACAGTGTTTATTTTCTTTGGTTTCCTTCTTGGAGTTCTAATACACAGTGGTTTGATCAACTGATTTAACTCAATAATTTCCTTTATTGCCTACAACAATGGAACCTCTATTTGCAATTGTTTAATTTCCTGAATTAATGCAGTTTCAGAAGCTAATGTCATTTTTGTAGCATCTTTCAGAATTGTTGATTTCATACGCTCTGGAAATGGTGCTTGAGTTTTCTCCTTTGAAGGGATATCTTTACTAAACTCAGTTAAAGACTGACCTCCCTCCTCCCGAGATAAATTAGCAGCTCCTGCTGCTGAAGACTCTGTAATATTCGCGGGTAGTGTAGTATCTTTCTCAAAATTTTGAGAAATAGGTTCGTCCACTACTTCCTCAATAGTGGGCGATTGAAGTGTCCTACCAGATCGTAATTGAACATTTCCACAATGAATTGCATTAAGTCCTATGACATTATCTTGCTCAGTAGTATATACCAGAGTATTTTGTCGATTGTTCCTAGGATTGGGAAGTGGTTGTGCTGGAAGTTGAGGTTGATTTACCTGTTGAGTCTGAGGAAGATTCTAAGGTGGTGGTAACAAATTATATTGTTGATTCCTCCTAGGACCATTATAAAATTGATTCTGTCCTTGATTCCATTGGGGAGCAATGTGTTGTGGGTACCATTATTGTTGTGACTAGTTTGGCCATTGTTGAGTTCCCCATGATTGACTTGCCCATTCAGGTTATCCCCAATAAGGAGTTCCCCAAGTAGGCTATAGAGGATAGGGTTGATTCCAAGATGGAGGCCATTGATTACCAGCCTAGTTATTCTGGGGTCTCCATGCAGGATTGGAATTCTACCCATAAGAAAAATTACCTCCCTGGCATTGATTTAGCAAATTTATTTCTTCTTCAACCTGAACAATTTTTTTCTTAGTATTCTTAAGATCAGTAAGAAGCTCGCATTGATTGGTAGGGTGGATTTGCTCACAAATTTGACAAACATTAACCTTGTCTAAAGTGAACTCCCATAAAAGATGTTTATTTTGACACCTAGGACAATATATTGACAAAGTCTCAGGGTTATGTGTCTTTGCTTGTATACCATCCAACATAGTGTTCAATTGGACAAGTATGTCTGTCTTAAGATTTTCTATTTCTTCTCGGAGTTTACCTATCTCGTTATTCCCTTTGAAAATATTTATTTTTCGGATTCCTCCATGAGTACGTGAAAAATTGCAACATAAATCACATATGTCTTCAAGGTTTAACTGAGACACATCACCTTTTCCCATTAAATCAAGACTTGTTCTTGCATCATCATTGAGTCCTTTAAGAAATATAGTCTTGAGAATCTCAACACTAATGGTCGTTTCCCCACATTGTTTAGATAAGAAAAGAAACCTATCCAAATAGTCCTCTAGACTCTCATCCTCATTCTGCCGAAGTTTAAACAACTCTTCCTTATGATCACTCACCCTACAATAACTCTGATATTTATTCAAGAACATAGTCTCCATTTCTTCCCAAGTTGTAATACTTCTAGACAGTAGTCCCATAAACTAGCACATGGTTGAATCCTTCAAAGTAGAAGGAAACAACTTCAGTTTTTGGTTATCATTTTTATAGTCATAGGTTTGAAAAAGGACCTTAAATTCAAAAATAAATTGGTCTAGGTCTTCCAAAGATAAACCACAAAAGGTTGGAAGGAAAGTTGGAGAGTTTTTTTTCATTTTTGTATCATCATTTGCATCCAGAGCAATAGGATAAGTGATCGTTCTAGGTAGTGGAGGATCATTATTATTATGGTTGGCATCATTACGGTTAGCTTCTGTCCTCTGATCTCCCATGATGTTTAGAGGAATATGCTCCTTGACAATAATTTCATCGACAACAGGTTGCACTACAAGATGATCTTCTGGGAGATATTGGAAAGCCTTGGGTGGGTTAGGCTCAAGTAATTCCTCAGCAGAATAGTCTTCTGAGCCTTGGGCCTCCTTATGTATAACTGGGACATATTTTGGGGGGGTATTTGGTATAAATCATCCGTGAGGGCCTCTTTTCCTGACCATGCAAAAAAGGAAGCCACATATAGTATTTTTGTCCTAAAAGAGGTATTCTAGGTGTCTTCTATTAACACTTAAGAAAAAGAAGCTAGGGGGTCCCCGACAACGGCGCCAAAAAGTGATAGGCTGTCATTAGGTCCCATTACTTTAGAATATAATATTCAATTTGTCGACCGGGTAGTGTTCAAGGCAATTTGCAATAGAAGAGGTCCGAAGTATCTCCCTCAGGTTTCCTAACTTTTAAGAACAACTTAAGATTAATTTTAACTTCAAACTGTTAACTATCAAATTGTAAAGTAATTTATTCCTAAGAAAATAGAAAATGCTTGAACTGTAAGCGTAAGTATACTAATTTAGAAAGCATAATAACTAAATTAAAAAGCATAGAAACAACTAAACTAAGAAGTTGAAAAAATATAAGAGCAGAAAAGCTTATAGCAATCCATAAAATATTTTCTTAACAATAAAAATTCTAATAGTGAATAACAGAAACTACAGAGGTGAAAAGATAACAAATACTTCAGAGCTAAAATTTCATAACAGTAAATTTAATGACTCTCTACAGAACAACATTATAATAAAAGAGAACACTTATCTACTCCCATCGAGTGGCTAGCTCGTGGGTCAACACATTCATTCTCTACTCACATTCACAGCTATTTCAAGAACACTTCTATCAATCATAGTTATCATCTGTAACTCATAACTCATAATTTTAGATAACAATCTCTTTATTCATAAACCTTGGAAACATTCTAACAGTATAACATTACTTTTCACTATATATCTTACTTCCAGAGACCGTATCTTTTATAGAGAAACTGTAACTACATGCTATATTTAAGATGGTATGGATAACCATTGAAAATATCTAAACAGATCTACAAATAACTCGTATATCTTTAATCCCATTACACAGTATTTAAGAGGCTCAATTCGAGCCATAAAGTCTTTAATTCGAAGGATAACAAAAATAACAACTTTAAGAACAACTACATCCTCAATCCATCACCCTGAAGTTCTAGAGCATATTTCCAACATATATCTCTAACTGTTCTGGAGCACGTGCCAGTTGGATGCTTCAATCTGTAACTTTGATTGACTGATTATTATCTACAAAACACTTAAAACAACCCATTAAATCTGTATTGGAAAATTACTTTAAGAAATCAAAAGAAATAAAGTTTATACAAGTTCTTACTAAAATTAAGCAATTATTTCTCCTAAAATTTAATTAATTGGAAAAGGATAGAGAGTTGCATGTATGAACCAGGTCTTTATGGTATTATCATGATGAGGTTATTTTTACCTTATCACTTACCAATTTGAATCCTTTGATTGCACTAACCGAAATCTTATCTTTTTTGAATTGATATGGACCTAAAACACTCACCAAACCATTCACACATCAAAATAACCCCATATTTCTAAAACCATAACCTTTTCCACATTCATTATCCATAACCTATCTTAGACATTCTCATAATAATCTCACTTCAAATTTTCCACTTCACTTAGATTTGTCTCTTGTTCATCTAATCACACTCCATCAATCACCACACACTTAAACATCTCCATTTTTATTGGACTTATCTTACACCCAAAAAAAATTCATCATATTATTTAACCAAAATCATATCTATCACTATCATCCCAAATTTTTAGATTCCATTTCATCACTTTAGTCATATCCATGACCAACTTCCTCTATTTCTAGACTTAGACCTCAAACCTATCGCCATAATCATCTCTTAATATTTTACCCATTAATAACTATTTAAATTTATTTTGTCTATATTTAAACTCTCATTTGAAACAACGTCCATTTACCAATCCAAAAATTAAATTTGCATTAAGTCAAGTCTAGGTCTTTTAATCAATTAATCGTCCTGATGTGCAAGGTCGTTAATGTCACAACTTGCATCATTTAATCAATTATATATCAAACCGGGTGTGTCTCAAAGAAATATACGATAATGATAGTTGTCAAAAATTCTTTGTGGGGGTTTTGTGCTATAAACAATGACTTTAGGTATTGATTTTCCTACTTTAGGAGCTATTAGGAGCTCTTCAGGAGCTCTCAGGAGCTGAACTATAGCGACTAATTCCTAAGGTTTAATTCTTTCTTATTTTCTAATTTGAAATCTCATTGACTTATTTCTAACTTTATTGAACTTAATTTAGACCGATTCATGGAGACAACTAATGATTACTTTAATTCTTAATCTATAACACGAAATCCAATTTTAACTCTATTTTGCTTTTAAAAGAAATCCATAATTAATTACTAAAATTTAAACACTAATTTCGAAACAGAATTGAATTGTGAGGAATTGACAATTACTCTAGAAAGCATGAAAACTAATCTCCATGAATAGATTTTCAACAAACTCCAACTTCATCCTTCCATAAGTTCCTATCATTTCTTCTAATGAAACATAACAAATAAACATCAAGTTTAACTAATTCGATTAACATCTAAATCTAATTCATCTGAGAAACTTGTTAACGATTCTAATAAATGAATCTAACCATAATAAGCTTGAAACTTCAAAATGTAATTCGAGCAAAAATAACTATCCAGATTTACCATTCACCAAGTCGAACAATGATTTAACAACTAAACAATTCAGAGTTAACATCTACTTAGATTTAATATGAAAGAATCATAAATAACATAACTTGACAAAATACCAACACAAGATCATTCCAAAGGTTGAGCAGGCCCTGCTCTTCCTTAGGTAAGATCCTTTAACATAGTGTGTTAGAACTATAAAATTCTGATGATTTCACATGTTGTTCATACCCCTGAGTTTCCAAACGAGTCGTCGCCATGTGCACAAAATCCCTTTCTTCATAATATTTTTCCTATTTTTTGTTCTGTGGTCCGCTTAGAAATCTATATAGGTCTGAAGTATTTCACATTATAGTCCATATCGGTATGAGATTATCAAGGTCTCCCCGACCTATAATGCATTTTTGTTTACATCTGTCGTTTCCTATCGGCAAGACCTAAGGGATGTCACGGCGATTGGAATTCACGTGCAGGCACCTTTCGGTAGGACACTTTTATTGTTTTGGCGACTAAGGGTTACCCCATCGGCAAGAGAGTCTTCTTCAGAGTAAGGTCTTGGCGAGATCTTATTGTCTCACCAACCGGCGACAGAGGGAGCTCATTGGTGAGAGATTTTTCTTCGGGGTGAAGTCTCGGTGAACTCTTTATGTCTCATTGACTAGCACGGAATGAGCAAACACTTTGACCCAACAAAGGGTTTTCAGGATGAGGTCTTGGCGAGTTTGAATTGTCTTACCGACCGGCGATAAAGATATGCATATCGGTAAGACTAATATGCATCGGAGTAAAGTCTTGGCGAATGGCTCCGGTCTGGCCGACAATGCGAATGAATTCTATCAACGACTATCAATATGAGGTCTTGCAGTCTTTCCGATCTGTTTTGTCACGCCGACATGCTACTTCATCGGTGAGAGAATGGTTATGTCTTGGCGACCGAAACATACCTTAGGGAGATTTCTCGGCGAGACATAAGGTATCTATGGGACATCTCCTCGACTATGAATTGTCTCAGCGACACACATGATGGAAGGATAAATTTCGGTAGGACACAATGCAATCTGTGAAACATCTTCCCGACATCACAAGGTCACGACAAAAGTGAATGAAACAAAAGGATACTCCTCGGTGAGACATTAGACTTCGGCATAACTACGGGATGTCCTCACGAGTCTTTAGCAAATGTTAACAAATGCCCGAATGCAACTGTTGGCCAACATGTGAATGTGAAGCGATGTGTCTTTTCAGATATAGATGTATAAATATTCATTCTCAATTGTAAAAAGGGATAAGATTAGAGATTAGATTAGATAGTAGGTAGGTCAAAAATGGATACGGTAGAATAAAATTTTCCAGAACAGAGACTATGATGCATGATTTCAAAATGGAGATTTTAATGAGAATCAGTTGATGTTGCAGCTCATTTCTGGTGTCAATTGTCTGTTGAATTTATTGAAAGTATTACTAAGTTGTCTCCAAGATTGATGCTTTCTGGTTGTTTAAATTGATATAACAAGTTTATTTTCAGTTTATCAGTGCACATTTGTTGTATCTGTGTGCTTAAGTAATTGGTTATTTCAAGAAAATATTAAATCCTTTTGGTTGATCATAGTAATCAGGGAAATTCATCTGGATCATTAAGAAGAGCTTAGTAATCACAATCTTGCATGTTTATACAAGTTATAAACAAAACATATGCCAAACAATTTGAGTGTTCTCCAAAAATAAGTTGCCCATTTCTATTTCATTTAACTTCGCATACCCAATAAGGCACTAGTCTTTGCATTTCACCATTTAGATTCATTCATTCTTTTTTACATCTGTTAACTAAGCATATTAGGATTTAGTTTTGAATATTGCTATACAATATATACCAAATTTAATTTTATTTGTCCACTTCCATCTGCCATCGTGGACAAATCACTGCAAGAGAGAAGATCATAAGTCAAGTCTACCCAATTCATATAGGTACACCCGCCTAGGTCTAGCAGCACCTGAAGAGTAGAAGGTCTAAATCTTTTGACCTTGTCTGTTACTCTAAAACGTTGTGAAAGCTTGGCAACCTTTCGTGGTTCAAACCTGCATTTTTGAGAGCTAACACAGTGATTGAATTAACTCCTTGCTTTCATTCCCATTGATCAAAAGTAGTATGCAAAACAAAGTATTGCTTGTGATTACACAAATTATGATTGTAAAATTATCTAACTCCTAACTAAAACTGAAACATGGATATTTATAATAATATCCTTATTATCTTCTAACATGGTGTTAATTTCCAAAACTTAAGGCAGCCAACTAAAGATTACAAATAAAACTTAAAATATAACTAAAGTGGACTAAGGAGGACTATGTCAGAACTATGCCAAATTGGCATTGGAAGTAAAATTTCCACAACTGACTATAAAGAAGTTGATTCAGACTTTGAGTGACACATCATCCAACAGGGCCCATCTATGGCGTAGTCATTTAATCAGAGAGTTTAACCATATCATCAACCTTTAAGATACCCTATTAAAACCCTTAAGAAAAGGACAACAATCATGGTAATAAAGATCAACGCAACATAATTATCTCATCCAAAATCATCATAAAGCAACGCATTTAACATAAGCTATCACTTCCAATATATTCAGTAATTTAGCTAGACATAAGGTAAAATAAGCAAATATGTTAATCTATTGTCTACCGCGAGTCATGTCAATTAACAATAACAATAAGTCTTTTTAAACATAAAAAGCTTTAAATGAACTTAGTATTTCATATCTCCTATCACGTCCCCTTTCATTTTACTTGAGAAATTTCCTATCTTAAAATGTGTGTTAAGTTATATTCTATCCAACTTTGATAAGTTATCTTAGGACTTTGGAAAATTCTAAGTTAATAGACTCCAAAATCCCTATCTTATTTTTCTTGGAAACTTGCCTATCCCAAGTAAAAAAGGATATATCCTTTTATCACCCTTCTAAGGTCTATACTTACTTGAAAACTCTTGATTTTTGGTTCCACATCATTAGAAAAAATCTAATCTTTCATCTATCTCTCCAATTCATCATCCACCAACCTTTTAATTCATCTAAAACTTGGTTTAAAGTCCAAATAGAAAAATCAAATCCGAAATCACCAATCAAAAACCATAAACTTTTCTAACACCCAACACCAAATATTCATCTACTGTTCATCTCATTTTACCATCTAAAATGATACTCTCTATCAAATGGGTTTTGATGGTACTCTTATAAGGTTCTTTAACACACGAAAAGCCCAAATTACTTTAATTTGAGGTACATGAAGGTATTTTTGGTGCACATACTAGCTATTTAATTCTTGCTAAAAGTTACTTAGAATAGGTTACTACTAGCCTACAATGGAGCAAGATGCCATTCATTTGTTAAGAAATAAATTTACAATGTCCGTAACACATGAAGATATTATACATGCACCATCACAAATCTATGACCAAGTACTAATCCATGTCCATTTTCATAGTGGGGAATCAACCTCATGGGAAAAATTTACCCTTCCCCATCTAACAATCACAAATTCATTATCACAACCATTGAGTATTTTATGAATGGTTTGAGGCCATTCCCATCACATGCATCATAGGAAAACAAATCACCAATTTCATGCTCCATTATCGCATATGTCGATGCAAATTATCATTGTTATTTTCATAGATAATCACAAACTATTTAAAAACCATGAATTCCATACACTTTTCCCAAAATTCCATATCTAAAATCACTTTTCCACTCCAGATTACCCTTAAATAAATAGCCAAGCTAAGGCATCAAACACAAATCTACTAAAAATATGGTCAATGATGTTGGTTGTGATTGACACCTCCAACTTAATCCTTCTTTATGGGCTTATCATACTAGTATTCACACACCTACTAGTGTGACACCTTACTCATCTTTAAATTTGAACCCACATTTCCAATTGAATTCAAAATCCCCTCACTAATAATCTCTTTGCAATATCTCATTGATAAGGAGTATCAAGTTGCATGACTACAGGAGCTGGAGTTACTAGATGAGATGCACCTCAATACCTTAAATCATTTCCAAAATTATTAAAATATACTTCATCACAACTATAATAAAAGGATTAAAAGCCATCATTTTGAGGTTGGTGACTTAGTGCTTAAAGAAAATCAAAGGAATCTACAAGATAGAGAAAAGAAGGGAAATTTTAAGTGTAATTGGTAAGTATGGATCAATGGAATGTTAGCTTGCTATAAAAAAAAATTCACACTTGATCTAAGGAATATATCAAAAGTTTAAAGATATAAAAAAAAATCCAAAAAAAAGTTAAAGAATAATTTTAGTGGTAAAACCACCTTGGTGGAGCCTTAGACAAGTACACCATGGTGAAAATATACTTATAGTTTCCCTATGCAGAAGCCAAATTCCAACATCTATTGGGATAACATCCATCCCATTCATATGTATACACATTCACTCATTCACCCATCCATTAATCTTTCTCTCACCCACACATGACCTTTATACAAATTTGCATTTGATTTGGGATTCCCATGCCAAAATTATACCATCCACCCTTCACACACCTATCATGGCTTAGTTATACATAAATTAATGTGATAATAAATTTAATCCAACCCTAGTCACACCTACCATAGCATTTGATCCATGAAAGAATTTTTAGGAATAATGAAAATGTATGTGACATTATAGCCCACAAAAAACACCTAACCATCCACCCTTTCATATACATTGTTGTATGTTTGGGAAAAACACCTAAATATGTCTTGAGGATTATATCTTATCACATACCTCATGCAAGTTGGGTATGCCCTAACACATTTAAGTTTTATACACTACACAACCCCATACGACTGAGATTATCCTATTACACTGAGATTTTCCCACCATAGTGATCTTCATAGACTTAAATTTGAGCATAACACAAGTCGTGTGTCAAACTAGAAAACCACACATTGGACATGGTGCAACACAATATACCACACTTCAATTTCAACTATTACAGAACTCATATAGTCCACTTAACTATTACCTACTACCTTTATAACAACTATTCCTTTTCAAGATGTATCCTTCCCATATTAGACATAATCTCATCCCACATCATTCATACTAATTTGGTAAGACATGATGGTTGGATGTATTGTTTGATAGTTTATTTTTTTAATCATTTGACCCATACTATGCCTACCTAAGGTTTCCCACAAAAAGGAGGATGATATGCATTTTCCAAAGATGGAGGATGATATGCATTTGCCAAAGATAATGGTGGAGTATTATAAATATGACTTGAAAGGGAGAATAGCATGCATTTTCATGTGAAGTTTTAGCACAATTGTAATGTAAAATTACATAAAGGACTTGTAACAAAAGAGAATGACATTTATTTGCATGTCAAATTTTGGCCCAAGGGTAATAGAGGATTAGAATGTAAAAGTGAAAGCTATATATGGTTTTGGGAGGGAAGAATTCATATTCCCCTATCCATTGAACCTAAAAATATGTAATTACAACTGATTTCAAAAGGGGTTGGAAAGCTATTTTTAATTCAATAAAATTCTTTTCTTGCTACTCTATTCTTGATATTTTTATTTCCCAATCTCTAAGCATGCTATCTCTACTTTATAAATTTATTCATGAATATTAGATGAATATGAAATATGTTTTATATCACTACTATCTTATTGATGGTGATATGATTTTTGTTACCATCCATAGTACTTTCATGTAGTTTGAAAATTGAATATTTATCATGTACCCTAGGATATGGAAGTTTTTTTTTTCAATCTAAGTTTAGAGTAAGGAAATTGGGGTTGTAACATTCATGGTTTATTTTTCCCTTTGAATATTGCACCATCTTGTGTGTTGGCTTCAATATTTCAAATCAAGCCAAGAGATGTTTAAAAAATAATATTTTGTATTCAAAAAATGGTATATAAATTTTAGTATTAATAGGCTTAAGCTTTCTAATTTTCTATTTTACCCTTATTTTTTTCATCTCACTATTAAAATATTGTTAATAAGCTTCAAATTTAGTATTTTTATTTATTTTAGTGTTGTTAATTGGATAAATTATGAACTATTTAACATAAAAGGAAGAAAATTAAGGTGTTTGTTCAATTTTCATGCTTTAAATTATGATTTTAGAGTTAATTTTCTATTCTGATGTTCTAAGTTGTCATTTCTTTCAAGTTGAAGTTGAAACTAATTGTATTCAAGCATAGAATATGTAAATTATATTTGCAATATATTCATCTAAATAAGTTTAAATTTTATTTTAGGTGTATTTAGGCTGCACATAATTTATTTTATCACCTTAAATCATTCTTAGCCCCTTGAACTAGACTACCAAAGGGCTCTCCTAGTTGATTTAAAGAAACCTTACAAATTACAAACCAATTAAGAAATCTTAAAGTTAACACCTCTAACGTAGGGAACATTTATCATTCCAATATGTTGGTGTATAAAGGCATGTGTAAATAGAACCTAAAATAAATCTCCCTTGGGAGTTATAAAAATATACGTCGATTATATCATATAAGAATATACACAAACAAAGATATATATAATTTTGTATGCATCAATAGTACCTAATGTAGATCTATACTAGATATATCATCTAAGTAGTTTTTGGTAAGTACAAAGATGCTCTAGAGCATCTTTATAATGCTCATTGAGCATCTCTAACTCTATGAGACAATGGTTAGAATATGAATTTCATCGATAATCTCATGAAGAGAGACATACAAAGAGAGAATATATATTTCTAGGCCTATAATCACTTTGAAATCATAGAGAAAGGGAATAAGTGGTAGTTTTGGTGGGTATTTGAATGCTAGTATAGTATAACCATAGGGCAGGATATAGCTAGAAGTATAAGTTTCTACCATCTTGTGTAAGATATATTCTATTATTATTGGAGGCCTTAGCATGGCCATTAGTTTGTGGATAATAAGGGATGAAAAATTAGTGTTCAAAACATTATAATTTTTTTCATATCTTTGACAATCCATTGTTGGAAACAATGGTTAAGGGAAAACCAAAATGAGAATGGTATTTGATTTCAAAAGAATAGCTTCCACCCCACTTGGTGAAGTAGTATGTGGCTATAATGATGAATGTATGTCATTAGAGCATAATAGGGTAATTTCACCAATCAAGTCTAAATCCTAGACAAAGAAGGGTCAATGAGAAGTGAAAGGTTTCAACTCCTATGTAGGTTCTTTGATAAGGTTACTATACTTATGGAATTATGTGCATCACTTGATAAATTAATGGAATCTTTAACCATATTTTCCCAATAGTTCCCCATTTGAAGAATTTTTTGGACTAATACCTTACCACAAAAGTGAGATCTCCATAAACACAAGAGTGTTCTTCTTGGAAAACAATTGTGGTTTCATTCCTAGTTAAATCAATAAAAAAATAGACCATTGTAATGATATTAATACAAGATATTAAAAAGCATGACACAGTGAGGAATTTTGTGAATAAAAATATAGACATTCTTAGATGATTTAAGGGAAAATATCCATCATTTAAATAGGAAAATATGTCCAAGTATTATTCACCCAAGTCAAGCATATTGGAGTAAGTGTCATTAGGTGAGGGGTGGAACCCTCAATAGTAGAGGACAAGAGACAATAAATAATAAATAAATAGATTTATTTGGCATCAACTAAGGGTATGAGGGAAAAATGCCAACCATAGCATCAATATGGAAATTTCCTTTTCTAGGTAAAGCACCTATGGTTTAAGAGGAAAATTGCTCAAGAGATAAAGTGAAATCATGATACAGAGAAAAGTTGATTTATTTAGCCTAGTAATCACTTGCAATATGATGTATCACCAATTACAAGTCACTATATATGTGTATAATACCACAATGATGGTTTTGTACTCAACAATGTATTATTGGTGCATGAGAAATTAAGGAAAAAAAGAAAGAGGAATGGGGTTTCATATGGTGAGATTGCAGTCCTACTCTTAAGCCTATTCTACATCATGATTTTTTGAATAAAATTTTCCAATAATGGTTAATATTAGCCATGAAAATGTGCTTGTTAGAATCTTTTTGGGGTTAGGTGAGGTAAAAGGAGAGGATGTGTTGCTAGATGGTTTTCCTAGACTTACCCCTTAATTTCCTTTTGAGGGATAAATTTAGGTCATATTTTGTAAGGGATTCTCCCCATTTAGTTAAATGTGACCTCATAAGGCATTCTTAGAAATAAAATATTAGAGGGGGTCAAACTTGATGACATGGTAGTTTTATAATTGAGGTAATATCAAATATTTTGGGTAAAAAATATTATTTCTCGGTTTTCATATATCAAGTATTCTAACTAATTAGTGTATGACTAATATGATAAATAGCATGTTCCTTATCCTTATTATAAATTTGGGCCAAGAGAGAACCCAATCCATGTGTGTGTACTGTTTTTAATCTACCTAAAATGCAATAAATCAAGCAAACAATTAAAAACCATGCAAAACACTCAAGATTGGGTGATGAGGAGTTCAAACCAGCATACCAAGTCTCATTTTGTGTAGATTTTCCCATGATGTTCGATTGGATGTGTGCTCACTCAAAATTTCGGCAGCATAACAGCTTGATTTTGCTTGATTTGGATGCAAGGATGGATGAAAATGGCTATGGATGCAAGGGTTTGGCTATGGAGATGGTTTGAAAGCTTGAAAATGGTTAGGGTTCTTAATAATGTGGTTGCGAGAGTTAGGGTTCCAAAAATGGCTAAGTGTTAGTCATTTAGCAAGGGAGATGGAATTAACAGTGGAGATTGAAAGAGGACAAGAGATCAAGGGCTGAGATTAAAGAGTTGACCAAAGGAATTAAAAATTCCTTTTTAATGTGCATGGAAATGATAAAAGGAATTTAATATTCCTTGGGAAAGAGAAAATGAATTTAATATTCCTTGGGAGATGAGAGAGGAATTAAAAATTCCTCAAAAGAACCTTGGGAAGAAAAAAAGGAATTAAAAATTCCTTGGGGAATGGGGAGAATTGACTAAGGGGTTGATTAGGCTAGTTAATCAATGATTAGAAGACAGTTAGGTGACTAATGAGGATTAGGAGCCAACTTGCAAAAGTTGGAGGATGTGACACATCCTAATCATGGATTAAGAATGTGCACATCCCTAATGATGAGATTATGAGGTGGATTTAGGATTAAGTGTAGATTATGAGGGATGAGAGATAAAGGGAACTAAATAAATGGATTATTTATTTAATTCCTTGGAGGAAAGGAATAAAGGGCAACGTATTTAATTATTTAACAAATACCTTAGGGATTTAGAGGGATTTAGGGGTATTAATTAAATAATAGTAATATTACTTAATTAATGCAGATAAGAGGATATTTAGATGAAAAGTGATAAATTTGACCAAAAGTAAGTGGCCAAATTTTGGTGTCTTCATTTTTCCCCTCTTTGAGATGGTGTTACAAAGTAGCATCATTTCAAAGAAGATTAAAAGATAGCACCAGGAAGAAGATGGTTAGATTGGGAAAGATGCCCCAGTCATCAAAAGGGTGACTAGGAAGAAGGATGATGGGAGTGAAGATGAAGATTAGGGATTGAGGATTCCCCCTTGATAGGACATGTGGGTTCAAGAGAACACAGGTGTGCTCTCGAAATGGATGAGATGATGAAAGGGTAGATGGGGAAGATGATGCAAAATGATGGATAAGAGAGGATGATAAGTGATAGAAGATTGGGAAGAGAAGATGAGAAGAAAGGAAGCACAAATGGATTCAAGGACAAATGTGATGTTTCCCCAATCGAGCTATAAGCCAAAATGGGTTGATGATGGATGGAGTGTTGTTAATAAGGGGATAATATATCCCAAAATAATGCAAAAGGATAGGGAAGGATACATACCAAAACAACACAAAAGGATAGGGAAGGATACATCTCGATGATGATGACTATGATGATGATTGGATCAAGGCTTATAGCAAGGTTGGGAATGAGACCAAGGATGTGATTAGATGATTTGTGCTAGATTTAATGGATTAGGATTGGATGGAGATGTGAAATTGGAAAAGATGCTTAGAATAACCAATCTATATTATCCTAAGATTGAAGAGATGATGAAATGATGAGGATGGAAGAAAAGATGCTTCGAATAACCAATCTATATTATCCTAAGATTGAAGAGATGATGAAATGACGAGGATGGAAGAAAAGATGCTTAGAATAACCAATCTATAATATCCTAATATTGAAGAGATGATGAAATGATGAGGATGGAAGAAAAGATGCTTAGAATAACCAATCTATATTATCCTAAGAAGATTGAAGAGATGATGATATGATGAAGATGGAGGAAGTGGAGGAATGAAAATGGATAGGATAAATAGATGAGGAGAAGTGATGAAGGATGAATGGATTAAAAAGATGGACGGTGAGGGGATGGGGTGATGTGGATAGAGGAAAATGATAGATGAGAGGATGGGAGATGGGGGATATGAAAGGAGAGTGATCAAATCAAGCAATTTAATTGTTACACATTATGCTGCCATGTAATGAGCACTACATTTGATATAGCATGAGATACTATGCACCAGGGTATGGGAAACCAAGGTGACTCTGTATCATATGCATGGGACTGACACAAAAAACAAAAGGTTAGTCAAATATCCCAAAGTTGTGGGGGATTTGGTAGGGCCAATGTTGGAAAACCACAAACACAAAGGATGCCCCAACATAACACAAGACCACAAAAGATCTTGGTGGGTACTATGCAAGACAACCAGGAAAACAAGATTACACAGAAAATCAAGATATTCCCCTAGTTCTACCATTCAAAGCACACCATGATATGATGGATTGTGGCGACCCTAACGAGGTATAATAGGAAGCTCAAATGATAAACAAAAATAAAAAGCATCAAAAGATCACAATAAGTTTCAAATGTCCTTTGCCACTGGATCAAAAGGGTGGATGGGATTGATGTGATCTGATGTAGGAAGGATGCATCCTGTTAAGACCAAAGATGGAGACTAAACTAAATGATTAACATGACACCTGGATACCCGAAACTGATTGGACCTCTTGATACGAATGAATTTTGTTTGTTAGAACCAACTAGGTAGGGACATACTTGACGACACAACGCAAGGGAAAGACACACCCTAAAGACCTAGGGGCTCGAGGGCCGATCGAATATTAGCCTTGCCTACGTGAAAGCACAGAGCCCTCATAGTTTGATAAAATACCATGGATAAACATGGAAAGAGGAAAATGGAGACAAAGATGGACGATAGAGACTTGATGGACAAAAACCTCGGGGGCTGATCAAATGATCAACCTTGCCTATGTGAAAGTGCAGGGGCAACGTAGTTCGACAAAAGGTCAACAAATGACCATGGATAAAGGATAACGAGATGACCATGATAAGTGGATAAAAAG
Organism: Sequoia sempervirens; assembly: GCA_007258455.2. Lineage (NCBI taxonomy): Eukaryota > Viridiplantae > Streptophyta > Pinopsida > Cupressales > Cupressaceae > Sequoia > Sequoia sempervirens. The sequence continues at coordinate 608,714 of VDFB02254833.1, forward strand.
ATGGAACCAATATGATGAGACAAGATAGACCTAGTGGATAGGATGGTGGTGATCACGTGTAGCTTAGGAATAGGATAGTTATCCAAATCATCAAAAGATGAATTGGGAGGATGACATGATGGATAGATGAGTGACAAGAAGTGGGAGTGATTATGGTGAGATAGATGGCATTGGGTTGCATGGGGGGGTAGGCTATAGCCAGATACCAATGATAAGGGATGATGAAATGGGATGTTGATAGGGATGCTATGATGGATGGATGGGGAGATAAGGATGGGGGATGAAAGGGATGCTATGATGGATGGATAGAAAGATAAGGATGGGGGGATGAAAGAATTTTTGGATGGGTGAGGAGATAAGGATGGGGGATGAAAGGGATGTTGTAATGGATGGATAGGAAGACAAGGATGGGGAGATGGAAAGCATTTTTGGATGGGTAAGGAGATAAGGATGGGGGGATGAAAAGCAGTTTTGGATGGGTAAGGAGATAAGGATGGGGGATGAAAGGGATGTTGTGATGGATGGATAACAAGATAAGGATGCGGAGATGGAATGGAGGCTATGATGGATGGATAGGAAGATAAAGATGGGAAGATGGAAGGGATGATAGGATCGATGAATGATGTCTCCAAGGACTATGTCACAAAGAAGGAGATTCCCTACTCTAGATATGTCATGTGTGATGATGCAGGAGGGATGGAAGACGGGTGGATGAGAAGATAAAGGAGATAAATGGAGGAGGATATGATGGGTGGATGAGGGAGGGAGATGGATGTGGAAAATGAATACAATAGTGTATGGATGAAGGGAATGTATACCAAGAGGTGTCCAAAGCATGCATAGATAGGTGTCCCTGTCTTTATCAAGATCAAAAGAAGGATGGAGGGGTTGGAGATAAATGGAATATGATGGGTAGGATGTGGGAGACAAGGGGGATGGAGGAGATGGATGAAGGGGATGCATAGCAGGAAGTTTCCCCCAAGTGTGGAAAAAGATGGATGGGGATTTACACATGACACTTGTTTTCCAGGTTTTCATCACAGTACTTATCCAAGGCGCTTGTTTGCCAAGTTTTCACCATTGGACAAATTATTTCTTTTTACTTTTTTTTTTAACTTTTTTAACTTTTTTGACTTTTGGATAGAATGTGGATGGAAATAGATAAGGATAGGGATGTGGATAAATGGTTTTAAAAGATATGTGATAAGGATATGGATGAAGGATGCAAGCATCAAGTTCCATACGAGGTATTAAGAGCCCATGTGTGAAGTAATTATTGGCTATTGGTACAACCTTATTAGGATAAATGGATTATGCAAGAGGATGGATTAAAGGGATTAGATGAGGGAGATATGTGGAATAATGGATGGGATAATGGAAAGTGTATGGATGGAATGATGGGGTGGATGTGTGATGGGGGGATGTTTTTAGGACCAACATCGACACATATGGTGGGGGATGTGAAAGGATGGGAGGATTAGTGGATGGATGATGTGGGGATAATGGAGGAGATGGGATAGTGAATTTTGGGACATAAGGGCCCAAAATATATTTAAGAGATGGAAGGTGTGTATGATTAGCTTTTGGATTAGCAACTTTGGATATTGTTACAGATTTTTCATTTGAAGGCGTTGCATCTTTTTTCTTTGGGATCCACATGGTTCTGACTTTTTCTTTGGTGGGCCTTTGTGGCATGTGGGTTTGATTTGGATTTTAGATTTTATTTCTATTTTATTCATCATGCCTTTTTAAGGGGACATGAGGGTCTTTAGATTCATGTGGATGTTTAGATTTATGCATTTTTACTTTGGCATCCAAAGTTCTTCCAATAGAAATGGGATGGGGGTAAGGAGATGGATGATGTGGAGGAAACATGAATGGAGTGATGGAGGTAGGATTTTGAGGTTGATATGTGGATGGAGGATGTGTAGGTACGTGCCTTTTTTATCTTGATTAGGGAACATGAGAGTGGGATGTTTATGATGGGTGACATGGATAGGTGATTGATGGATAAAAGGATGAATAGGACAAGATGGAGGTGATTTTGGGATATAAGGGCCCAAATGGACTTAGTACCTGGAGGGTGTGTGATGGTGGATAGAGGGACATAAGGACCCAAAATAGATGGAGTAGATGAAGGATGGGAGATGGTGGATGGAGGGACATAAGGACCCAAAATGGATTCAAAAGATGAAGGAGGAATATAGATGGTTGTTTTGAGGTGATACGATGGAGGGGGGATGGTAGAAAATGGTTTAGTGGAGTGACGGGAATAGCCTATTATTCTTTTGGAGGAGGCTCGTTGAGGACATATAGAAGGTATAACAACATTTTTGGATTGCGAGTCTTGAGAAATATATCCAAGACCTTGTGTACGCATATTTTATTTGACATGGATGGGCTCTAAAATACCTTGCTCATGAAGGCCTAAACCTTTTCCTTGATAGTTCATGATCTTGAGCATTCGATCTATAGTAGGATGCTTTTTATTTTGGAAACATGATGCAAGTCCATTATTAAGTGGGGGAGGATGGGTGGTGTATATGATCGGTTCCTCTTTTGCAAGAAAACCACCATGGATGAATGTGAGAGTACCGAGGGAATATAAAAGTGGCATTGGGATAGCTTGGTTAGGTGGTGATGAAGGATCATGGGATGGAGATGACAAGATGGCAACATCTTGATCAGGAGGAGTGAGTGGTAAGGGAGTAGGAGAGGGAATAAGTGATATGATAGGATCTAGATTTGTGGCAGCGGGTGATAAGGGCTCATGAGATGGAGTGGTTGGATCTTGAGTGTCAAGGGGATCATGAGATGGAATGGATGGGGGACTATGATCTTGAGGTGGACTAGATGGGATGGTAGGATCTTGATGGGGAGAAGGGGATATGCTAGTATGCTTTGGATCAAGCTCTTGGCATGACTCATCTTGTATGGGTGGCATGATGATGGAGTGTTGGAGGGACTCCTCAAGTGGGGGAGATGGAAGGATGGATGATTCATGAAGTTCGTAGGAATGGATATCAGTGATACTAGGAGAGGGAGGAGTGGATTGGACTTGGGTATCTTTAGTAGATTGGGTGGATCTAGGAGTAGAAGGAGTGGATTGGGTTTGGTGACTCTCAGAGTAGGAGATGGGGGTTTAGTGGATTCGGTGGGTTTGATGGTTTCAATAGTTTGGGTGGTGCTAGTAATGATAGGTGTGGGATGGAGAAGGGTCTCATCACTAGGGACCATAGATAGAGGAGTGGGGTAGTAGGGTTCCATGACTTCAAGATGTGGAGTTTGGGATGTATTATTTTTCATGAGTCCTTGGAGGACTTTTGGAGTGAGAAACTTACATATTATGGGCTTAGCTAGGGTGATGGGAATAGATGAAGGATTATGGGTTGGTGGAGGATTAGGATTATTAACTGGTGGACTAGGATTAGATGGAGGAATGGGATTGGAGGTAGGAATAAGAGTAGGTGGAGGATTAGGAAATGATGGAGTGGAAGATGGAGTGACATAGGAGGATATGAATGAAGGATTAGGAGAAGCGAACATGGATGGTAGATTAGGACAAGAGGATGTGGGTGGTGGATTGTAGTAGGAGTATTGGGATAGTAGATTAGGATGGGAAGATTGGGATGATGGATTAGGATAGGAGGATGTAGATTTTATATTAAGATAGGAATATTGAGACAGTGGATTAAAGTGGGAAGATGTGGAGATTGGATTAGGACAAGAGGATGCAGGTGGTGGATTGTAGTAGGAGTATTGGGATAGCAGATTAGGATGGGAAGATTGGGATGATGGATTAGGATAGGAGGATGCAAATGTTGTATTAAGATAGGAATATTGAGATGGTGAATTAAAGTGGGAAGATGTGGAGGTTGGATTAGGACAAGAGGATGCAGGTGGTGGATTGTAGTAAGGGTATTGGGATAGTAGATTAGGATGGGAAGATTGGGATGGTGGATGAGGATAGGAGGACATGGATTTTGGACAAGAGAAAGATGTAGATGAAGGATATGATGAATATTCATATGGGGAAGACACTGGATAGCCCTTGTCAAAGGTAGCATAAGGAGTGACAGTAGGTGTGGGCGAAGACATGATAGAATTGCTTGGGTGAGTGATTGGATTTTGGATGACACTTTGGGAAAGATTTCTATAAATGATAGCATCAAGGGGATCTATATCATACTCATCTTTATCAACAAGACTTTCATTATCATCATCAATGTAATTGGGATTTCCCTTTACTACTATTTTTGGCTACATTGGTGAAGGATAAGGATTCATGATGTTGGATGGGATGGATATGGATTGAAGGTATGGGAATAGATGATTAGAAGGAAATAAGAGATGATGAAAAGATAAAGAGGATGGGTTAGAAGAATATGGATGAAGGGATCTCAAGATTTGTTTTGATATCAGAAGATCTTGGATGTAGATGGACTAAAGCTCAAATTGGGATTTAGGTTAAGCTCAAATTGGGATTGGATTAAATCTCATATTAGGATGATTGGTGGATACGATGGGATTGATTCTAAACCAAGTTCATGGGTTTAACTAGATGACGTAAGGTGATGACAATCGTATTTTTCCATATTTGGCAGATTTTAATAATTGTCAAATTTTTCCATTTTAGGTAATTTCACATGCATATCTTTGAGAGTCCAGTTTTTTTTCCAAAAAATTCCAAAAACTAAGGTAGGATGGATTTCCAACTAATATCCTAAATTTGAAACATGAGTTTCAAGTTATTAACAAAAACCACTTTTTAAAAACTGGAAAAAAACACTAAATTGACATTTTGAGGGTCAAGATGAAAGTTTTAAGCCTCAAAAAAGTGCCAAAATGGGGGCAAACCGACTCAAGGTGGGTTTGGAATCCACATGCCACCTCATAACACATCCATTCGTAAAATTTCAGCCCAAACGAACATCCGAGTCAAAATTTATGACCTTTGGAAGTCTCTGCTGCATCAAAACCCCTAAAATAAAGTCTAGGTGATTGGGCTCAATTAATCAATGGTGAATATGTGATATAGGGATTTCCTAAGATGCACCTGTATGATTTGATCGATGAAAAAATTACTTTAGATGGATGAAAATGACGATTGCAAGACAAATGGTGGGTTGTTTTGAACAAACTCACCTATGCTTGGAAGCAAATTCGCCCAAACTTCAGATGGGACCAGGGACAAGCGAATTTGATGAGAAAAATCACCCAAACTTTAGATGGCATAGGAAAAAGGAAAATTTTCCTATATAGGGGTCAAATTTGCATAAAACTAGACTGGTACAAGAAACAGGCGAATTTGATGAGCAAATTTTGTGGTACCAAAAATAGGCAAATTTGCAAGGAAAATTCGCCTATCTGACAACAAATTCGCCCAAACTGCTAGCAAGGTGGCCCAAACCCTAGAAAATAGGCAGATTTGACTTTCAGGATCGCCTAATGGGGTGACAAACTTGCATGTTTCTTGAATGGTGCGGACGGGGAATGACTTCGCCTAAAAATAAGATTGATTGTTTGACAAACATATTTGCCTAAATGTTGAAATGGATGGACAAAAGACTCAGACAGGAAGCAAAATCACCCCTGCAAAGAGAAAATTCACCCAAGAATGTGGAAAATTTTCCTGTCCCAAGAGAACGGGAAAATTTGATGGGAAAACAAACAGATTGACTGACTGACTTAGACTGACAGCAGGTTCGCCCCTAAAGGGGGAAAATTCACCTATCTAGTGAAAATGGGTGAATTTGATGGAGGATGATTGACAATATGATATAGACTAAAAATGGGATTGCCCCTAAAGAGGGAAAATTTTCTTGTTCTGTGAAAACGGGCAAATTTGACAAAAAATGACTAATAGAATCGCCTAAGGGGTGGACAAACTCACCTATTCCAAGGGATGGGTGAAAATGGGATTGCCTGAGAAAGTGACTGACAAGCGAATTCACCTTTGAAAAAGACGAATTCGCCCAAATGGATGACTTGAACTAGACCAAGATGCAGAACAACTGACTATGGCAAAGGATGACAAGCACGACAAAAAGTAGACTGAAAATGAAAAGTACTAGTATCACACAAATAAAACACACCAGGTAGCATGATCCTAGAATTAGTGATATGGGTTTACAAACTTGATGTAGGCCCACCACCTTGAGCGGATAACCCAAGGTTAATACTCTGTGATACCGGGGTGGTTCTCTGGATCACCCTTGCTCACTAAGGTGGATAGCTAGCGTTCTAGTGGCACAGGGTCATCAACAAATGCCATGGGCTCACCTTCACACTCTCACTTGAGGACTATCATAGTCCACCATGAGGATTTCTATCTCAACCCAAGGGAGTACGTGGTGAGTAACTTCGGGGTACGGTGTGCATCCCCTGCACTACACCAAGCCACAGCTAAAACACAAGTCTCTATCAAGGTTGAACAAGGATATCTCGTGAGTCCCTGATATACACATGGTATGTGGGGCACAACCATGAACACGAACCCGTCACAAGCATGAGTTGGGAGCCCTAGCAAGGTACTAGAAACTCAGACCAACTCTTCACGTCTTATCTAGGTATCACCCTAGCTTCGACGCTCCGCTAGACAAGATGCGATTGGATTAAGGTGCAACTGTCGCTCTCCCCCCTTTATATACCCTGTCAGTAACACATGGTTGGAATCGTCCCCCGGGTGATGAAATCCCAAAAAGGTCCTACTAAAGGAAGAAGATACTAGAAATTTTTGGCTGGTTCCCAGGATTGCACGTAGCACAATGGGAGAACTTAGATGCACTAGCACCTCCTAGGTAGACTCAACTAGACTAGAGTGGATTTTGATTTCTCATCACCCAAGATCGCCAAATGGCACAAGGGGATTGGATACATCAATAGTCCACTCACAAGCATGACAAACAAATAAATTGACCCTCTAATTAAGTCTACGTGTGCCTAGCTAGTATGAAAAACAACAAACAAACTAATCTAAAAGGGTTGGGACCGATCGTTCTACAGGAAAACGTTAATAGCTTCGAACCACCAGTCTTGGATGAATGAGAAACAATTGCACAAAACATTAGCAAAAACCCAACACACTCACAAACAGACAAATTAGCGAGTCAATACCTGAAAAATGAAACCAAATGAAATCTAAAAATTGAAAGTTTAAGTCTCGAGTTTACCTCAAATTCGCCTCTGTATGAGGAAAATTCGCCCGTTCTGGGAGGTTGGTTCAACCCTATATTGAGAAAATTCGCCCGTTCTGGAAGGTTGGTTCACCCCTGTATTGAGAAAATTTGCCCTTCTACTAATCAACTTTTCCTATCTAAAACTGGGACATGTTTGCCTGTTTCTAGATCTGGAAGCAAATTCAACCTTCTTCTAGAGAAAATTCGCCTGTTTTCTGGAAAGAGTGTAAATTCACCTTTCTTTGACAAATGGGAAAATTTGCAAGATACAGATTTACCTCTATTGCAATCAAGTTCACCTATTTTAGTAGATTCACTTGTTTTCTGGTACAAGTTCGCCCCTATGAGGTGCAAATTTGCCCGTTTGGGGTGGATTCAGCCCTACGTGTAAACCTAAACTTGCAAAACTCAAGCAACAGAGAACATAAAAGTGCAGAACCGTGACGTGGGTCCCACCAGGCATGCCAAAAATGTGTGCAGTATTTTTAATCTACCTAAAATGCAAGAAATCAAGAAAACGACTAAAAACCATGCAAAACACTCAAGATTGGGCGATGAGGAGTTCAAACCAGCATACCAAGTCTCAAGTTGTGTAGATTTTCCTACAATGTTCGATTGGATGTGTGCTCACTCAAAATTTTGGTAGCATAACAACTTGATTTTAATTGATTTGGATGCAAGGATGGATGAAAATGGCTATGGATGCAAGGGTTTGGCTATGAAGATGGTCTAAAAGCTTGAGAATGGTTAGGGTTCTTGAGAATGTGATTGGGAGAGTTAGGGTTCCAAAAATGGCTAAGTGTTAGTCATTTAGCAAGGGAGATGGAATGAACGGTGGAGATTGAAATAGGACAAGAGATCAAGGGCTAAGATCAAAGAGTTGACCAAAGGAATTAAAAATTCTTTTTTAATGTGCATGGAAAGGATAAAAGGAATTTAATATTCCTTGGGAAAGAGAAAATGAATTTAATATTCCTTGGGAGATGAGAGGAATTAAAAATTCCTCTAAAGAACCTTGGGAAGACAAAAAGGAATTAAAAATTCCTTAGGGAATGGGGAGAGTTGACTAAGGGGTTGATTAGGCTAGTTAATCAATGATTAGAAGACAGTTAGGTGACTAATGAGGATTAGGAGCCAACTTGCAAAAGTTGGAGATGTGGTACAAGTGCACATCCCTAATGATGGGATTAGGAGGTGGATTTAGGATTAAGTGTAGATTATGAGGGATGAGAGATAAAGGGAACTAAATAAATGGATTATTTATTTAATTCCTTGGAGGAAAGGAATAAAGGGTAAGGTATTTAATTATTTTTAAACTAAATACCTTAGGGATTTAGAGGGATTTAGGGGTATTAATTAAATAATAGTAATATTACTTAATTAATGTAGATAACAGGATATTTAGATGAAAAGTGATAAATTTTACCAAATGTAAGTGGCCAAATTTAGGTGTCTACACCACGATTAGTGGTAGATGTATATAAAATGAGAGGATATCCAGGAACAATTGACATGAGAATAGGATGGTTACCTAGAAATGCCTTGAGATGCTCAAAATATTGCTAGCATTCTTCATTAAAGTTGTATATACAAGATTTAGAACAAAAAAAAAGATTAAAAAATACTAAAATCCTCTATTTTAAATCTAGCATAACCTCAAATTTAACTCAAGAGAGTTTATGTAAGATGAATACATGATAATCTTACCAATACAAAACCCTCTTTATTCAAGTTGATTGCTTAATATGTAATATGTGTGGTTGAAGGACTCTACAAGATTTTTGCAGCATGTGTATGTCAAGATCACATTGTTGTTCCCCCCTTTTCATTAATGAAAGACTTGGATTCATAGATGTTTGATTGTGGATGTGGATGGTGAGGATTTTATTTTAGGTGAGTGATTGAGATTGATTGAGAATGAATGGGGAATTTTAACTAGGTAAAATAGTAAAAAAGGAGTTATGAGATCTTCTTAGTGGTCTCTAAAATGGGCGAGGATAATTAGTTTTGTTTATTTATTCATTTAGTTAATTAGTTGTGCATGTATTAAAAATAGAAGAGAAACTTGGATGAGTTATGATAGAGTATGAGTGGATAATTAGACTTTATAATTTATGGAGGAAAGGTGAAAATAATTCTTTTAATGTATTTTGGAATAAATGGATGAGTATTATCCTAATTAACTAAGTAATATGAATTAGTTAATTAATTAGTGGTAGTATATGAAAAGGGGAACTATCATGATAACAAGGAAATGTTGACAGGTTATTAGGATGTTATATTATGTGTGATGTTAGGAGGTGGTTAAAATTAACTGATTATACAAGAAACTAGGTGAAAGGAAGTGCATAACCAACTAGAAATGATATCACTCTAGAGGTTATAAAGCTTCAAGATATTACACTTGGATGAGGATAAAAAACTATGAGACATTACAAGGAAAATGTTAAAGACATAAGATTACAATGAAATCATGCTCCCAAGGATTAGAATATGAGTTACCCTGAAGGGTGGTAAGAAAAGACAAATTTGATGATTCCCCCAAATTTAAAGAAATGTAATGATAATTATGATGGAAATGTGGTAGGATTAGGATTTTTCTTTTATTTATTTATTTATGTAACCCCATCGTCTGACCCAATGCAACCAATAAGATGCAAGATATTATCACCAAGGATTAGGTTGGGTAATTATGGTCATTTATTTTATTAGAATTTCACTCTCATAGCTTAGGCCAAGGCTTCTAGTTGGGAACATGGAAATCAAAATGATGAATGGGGAGTGATCCACCTATAAGCTTCTAGGGTTCACTATAGAATTTAGATAATAGGGAAGAAAGAGGGGGGGTAACTAGCATGAACATATCATCAAGATAAAACAAATCATAGGATAGTGAATGTGTATAGTCTAATAGGTGGATATGGTAATGTTGTAGTGGAATATGTCGAGGGCTAAAAAGTCCAAGACTAGTTTGATGAAAACAATAAATTATCATGGAAAGTGATCAAGGACACAACATAGTGGTAGCGGCATGGATGATTTATGTTGTAATATGTTTAAGGGATATGTAAATATGGGGTGAGGTAGGTGTACAAGAGAAAATAGTGTTTGAATAAGTTTTCTTTTTTCATTGTATGTAAGTGGAGAATAATAGTGCATGAATGAATAGTGATATGTAATTATTATAGTGATGGATTCAAAGGGAAATACCGATCATGGAGAGGATGCAGGTTAATTGTCACATAAAGGATGAGGGTGGAAGAAAAATCATGAAAAAATGGTTGTGAAATCAACCTATGATAAAATTAAAATAGATAGTAGCAATAATGTCACATATATGATTATTGGTTACACTAGGAGAGTCATATAAAAGGGGCTTGGAAGTATCATATGTAGCTTTGGTGAATAGTTTTGAGAGAGGAGAAACATTAACATGTTCTCAAAGTGAGGTTTGGTAACAACAAGAATATATTCTATATCTATAGAAAGACCATCAAGAGAATCAAGATTGATGTCATTGTATGAATCAAGTGGTAATGGTAAGTCATGTTTTGTGGAAAGGTCATCTAACCAATCAATACTATTATTAAGAGTACAAAGGGGAGACACAAACTCAAGAGAAAGAAGTATGACAATATCATTAATAAGGTCTTATATTTATTTCTTAATGATCGATATTGGTTGGTAGAATAGCCTAACATGTGATTGCAAGAACAAGAGAGATAGATTGATCAAATTATTTAGGGGAATTTAAAAATTCTCAATGTGGAAAAGTGATTTATTTATTATCCAAGATATGGGGTAAGAGTTATTAGGGAGAATTAACAAATTATGTATAATTTATTTCCTCTGGTTTGCCTTGTTTGATAAGGTAAAAATCCTCTAGGGAGTTTTTACAAAAGGAATCAATAATAGGAGGTGACCTCAATTCATGTAAGTATTTAGTCAACTTTAATGGCCCCCATAGTGATGTAGGAGCACCTAGGGTGAAAGGTTAATCTTGCATCACCCAAAACAATGTTTTATTTTGATTTCTATTTGGTTTGATGAATATTCATGAGGGCTACTTCCTTTTAAAGTCCTAGAGAATAATTTAGAACTTTCATTTTTTAAATATAGCTAAAAATAGTAGGGTTTCTATTTTTAGAAAAATTGTATTTGAGCATATATAGACTTAAAAATTACCTAGAGCTTTAAAATTGTGAAAATAACCTACATTTAAAATATTAACAAAAGATCATTTGCAAATAATGAGATATTAAATTTTCAAGGTTACAAAATCCTATAAAAAATATTCAACTTGAATTTTGGGCCTTTAAATGATTGAATGGAATTGTGGTCAAAATTGACCAATTCTTGATCTAGGAAAAACATGAAATAAAGAAATCCTAAGCTCTTCAATTTATAAAAAAAATGGGCTCAATTGGGTGCCCAAAAGAAAAGTTATGGCTCCTACAAGTTGAGCTATTTTTTGATAAGAGTTACAAATTTCAAAAAAATCTTGAAAGCACCAAAGGGCTATTTATGACATTTTTTTAACATTTTTCAGTATTGGAATAATGATAGGAAGGTGGAATGTTGTGAGGAAGAAGGGAAATAATGATTTGAAGGCATATTTGAAGAAACAAAAGCCAGAAAGCTCCAAAAACTAGGGGAAAGAAGTTGTAATGTGTTGTGGCCTATTCAAGAATTTCATCCTTTGTTTTTTTCTCATTTATGAAATGTACTTTATGTTTAATTCAATAAAAGAATATTCATATCTTCTTGTGAGAAATTTTTGTGGTTGTGTGTTGTGTGGTTTTCCCCTTCATCACATAGTTAGGTAAAAACAGAAGTGTAAAAGATAAAATGTAGTTTCTCTTGGGTGTGAGGTAAGAGGTTTCAAGAAATGTATGTTGGAGTATACAATCAAGAGGATGGAATTCCATGTGGATGAGTAAGGAAAGAAGCAAGAAATGTAGTCTTGAATAATTTCAATAAGATATTGTTTGCAATGAGTGAGTTGTAGAAGAGAGAATTTGGGTTCTAAGTTTTATTGCAAGTGAATATTTTGAATAAGATCAACAAAGGAGTGTATGGAGCTAGGGGTAGAGTGTAGAATATATCTAATAAATAATCTATGGATACTCTAGGAAAAATTTTGGTTAAATGAGATTGAGTAATGGTTGAATAAGGGATATAAAACTATGATCACAAATTACAAATAGAGTTTTCGTGGAATTATATTTATCAAAATATAATGAGCTCATGTCACTAGGAGACATTTATGTAAGGATTTAGATGGAAGGGGTAACACTATCCATGAAGGGGTTCAATGAGGAGATGAAGGGGTGATAGTCTATAGTTGCACATTAAGCTCCTTAAGTTAAGTAAGGACATATGTCCAATTGAAATAATAATTGAGAGGTAAATACTATTTTGAGGAGGTGCAACTTTATGATGAGGAAAGTATGTGGTATATGCATAAGGAGTTATAAGAGGGGTAGAAGAAAGAGATGGCTAGTAAGAATAAAATGGTTTTTTTATGAGAAATGAAGTGTAAGATGAAAAATGAAGGGGGGTGTTAGAACATTGGAAGGAGAAAATGATGGTAGCATATAAAGTACAAGACGAAAATTCTAGTGGAGGATGTGAAGTGGTCATACGATGTGTGACAATTCAATGTAAGAAGAGGTAAATGATGAAGGATAAATGTATTTATAATCTTATGAAACAAGTCTGCTATTATTTAAAATAGAAAGACAAGAAGAAATCCTAAGAGGTTCATCACAACATAAGACATTCGCATGCAACTTATAATCTTTTTCATTAGACATTGTAGACAATGTCATAGATGTAGAAGGGGAAGAAGATGCATCATGAAAATTAAAATCATTATAAAGAGGAAAAGTTATCTCCAAATCTTCATTACAATATGCATCTAATATATTAGCTAAGAAATTATCAATGTCACACTCATCACATGTACTAAAATAGGCATCCTCTTTCCAATAGAAGAAGACATGAGATTGTTGCTATAGGGGGAAAAAGGTGGTGACAAATCATAAAGAGGAAGTGAAAAATAAGTAGGTGGAGCAGGATTGGTCTGGGAAAGAATAAAGGGATAAATATCACAAGGAGGTAGAGAATCATAAGATACATCAATAATGTAGGGAGCATATGATCAAAAGGATTAGAACATGTGGACTAGGGTAGATCCATCTCTAAGGAGGAAGAATAAGTAGTTGCAAGTCAATCTTAATATGTGGCTCATCTTAGCAATGTTTTGAAGGATGTGTAAGAGAGTGATCATATTGAATAAAGTCTTCAAGATGGTGGAGCAAAGTGTGTGGTACCCAAGACAATCATTAACACCAAATTCACATATTCATTTGTAAGAACTTCATATAAAAACTCTTAGCCTGAGCATGGGGAGATTAAAGGAGAGAAATTACACACATGAAATTGGATGGAATCAATCCCTACATATTCTTTCTATTTGATGTCAAGGAAAAGATGCAAACCATAATATCCCATTTTAAAATTCTCAAGGCAACTCTAGTTAAGCTTTGTGATGTTTATATGGTTCATACTTAATGAATTTTGTAAACTAAAATTTTGTTGATTCTATTAATAATTGAGTTTGTTGTTGGTGGCACATATATCCAATTATTTAAAGAACCACTACTGTATTCCCCACTTTTGAAATGTAATCTATGACATTATTTTATAACTATTTTTATTAATAATGACAAAGGAGTTGCTTCTATTCAAATGTGTCATACTATCATAATGCATACATATTTAAAATATTTATTTATAATTCTAGGTGTACCTTAGGACCTCAATTGTGATACTACAAGTGATATTTACAAAGTGACTTAGATCTTATAAGAATAAAAGACACTTCATAGAAAATTTCATTCTTAGTATATTGTAAACATTAAATTCATTTTTTTATAAAGACTCATAATGACTTAAAAATGCATGTTTCCTAATAAACATAAATTTACCAAATACATTTACATGATGATGAGACAAAGACCTAAAGTTCACCATTCTAGATTCTTTAAAAAAATGATTTAAAAATGTATTTTTCTTTATAACCATAAAGTTACCAAATGCATTTACATGAGATGAAGAACTAAAGTTCATCATTCTAGATTCTTTCCAAAAGAAACAAAATCTTGCCTTATAGACAAACATGATGCTTATTATAACATGTTTGACATTTTTAAATTGAATAAACAAAAATGTTAGCCACATGAATTAGTCTTTGGTCACTATGATTTGAATCTTGTATCATAAGATTTTAGCATAAAATAAGTAAAAAGTTCAAGATTATTAATGTAGTTGTGATTAAGGATTGTAAACAAATATCAGATAGGGCATATGGAATTTAGTCTTTACTAGCATATGGTAGGTATGCAACTAATGCAAAATTATTCAATTCATATCTTATCAAATAGAGTTTAACCTTTACTTCATTTGTTAGGTTTGCCACAAGTGAATATAATAGTCAATTTGACCAAATTGCGAATATAATTGTAATATTCTTTTGAACTATGAATGTCGAGCATTGAGTTCCTCGAGTTTCAAATCTATTGTCAATCCAAACAATTACTAAATACCCTATTTAGCTCTCTCCCAACCACCATCAAAATGTTGTCTCATTAGCATCAATTTATAAATTTCATCACACACTTTTGTAATATCATAATGTGCAATTATAATGCAATATAAATTATGATTTTATTTTTACATATACAAATGTAATTTTCTTCTCTCTTATACTAATCTTTAAACCTCATTATGTGAGTTTTCAAAGTATCACATGATATAACCACTAACTACAATATAAACACAATTGTAATTTTTTTTACTTCATTTATAAATTATAATAGTTTATTTCTTATTAAAGCAAAACCCAATCAAAAATAAATTAAATTAAAAATAATGTGAATATATAAATCTATTAGTTATCTCACCAAGCAAAGGGATGTGAAGCAGCATTAAAAATATCTAACCTTAAATTAGACAAAATTTACATGCACTTATATAAAATTAAGCATTGAATATCAAACATGTAATTTAATCTTAAATTATTACCGTAACATAGATAAAAGATAATACAATTAATTTCTACAAAAGAACTATACAAAATGACAAGGATAATTGACAACCTTTCTCTCCCATTTCCAATTGATCAAACATCATTCCATTGGCTTAAGGTGTTCTCACCTTTTCTCTTCACCCATTCTTCACCACCTCCTCCAGCTTTACATTTCTAGATTTTATGAAAACAATTCAATGAAACCACTGTGTTATGTTACAAGGCCAACAGGATAGTGTGGATTGCCATGGTGTGGATTGCCAAATAGTCAGACAATAAAACAAAAGATTTTTTGTTTTTTTCCTAGAAACTGAAAATCAAACCTTGTCCCACATTATTTAAGTGCAAGCCTATTTTCAGATTGCCTCATATAGCATCACCAATAATCTCCGCATGAACATTCTCCCTGTTTAAAATGATGGAAACGATTTGCGTCTCTCACAACAATTTCTCTTGCAACAATCTTGGAGATGAATTTCGTCGCAATGTGGCAATCAGCACATACTCGAAGGTTCTTAACAACTCTAATAGTTGTTCCCGGTGGCGTGTTTAACAAACCAAATGCAATTGCCAACTTTTCACTATGGTGGCAAAGAAACAATTCTTTTTCTTCCACTTCCACATCATTAAGTAAATGTCTTGAATCTGGAAAATACCCTGTTGCCTTCATCTCCCAGGCCAATTTCTCCAACTTTGCATAGATCTCCTGTGTTTGTGGATGTGATCTGTCTCCTGCACAAAAAGCATGTACCATTCTATGGCCTTCAATCCAACTGCATCCAGGGATCTTTTTAATTCCTCTATCTTTCATCAATCTCCTTACAATTTTAACCTCACCCCACCTGCCCACTTTTGCATAGATGTTTGAGAGAAGAACATAAGCCGCAGCATTTTTAGGATCCAAATCTAAAAGCAGTGTTGCTGTAAATACTCCTAAACTTATATTTTTATGTGATCTACAGGCACCAAGAAAACACATCCACACAATCACCACAGGTTTAACTGGCATCTTAATGATAAAGTTTAGGGTTTCCTCTAGATAGCCAGCACGGGCAAGAAGGTCAACCATGCACACATAATGATCCATTGTAGGCATAATGCAATAAGAGTTGCTCATGTGGGTGAAGTATGTACAGCCCTCATCCACTAGACCTGCATGGCTGCATGCACATAGAACACAAGCAAAGCTTACAATGTCAGGATATGTTCCAGACTGCTTCATCAATTCAAAGATTTTGAGAGCATCCTTGCAAAATCCATTTTGTGCATATCCTGCAATCATGGCATTCCATGAGAATACATTTCTTTGAGGCAAGTTGTCAAACAGTTCACGTGCTTTGTCAACACTTCCACATTTTGCATACATGTCTACCAGAGCATTTCCAACTATAATATCTGATGAAAATCCCCCTTCCAATATGCTTTGATGGATGTCCATACCCTGTTGCAAAGCTCCCATTTTAGCACAGGCAGGGAGGATGCTAGCAAAGGTTGTGGAGTCTGGCTTCACACCTACCAATTGCATTTGCTTGAAAGTTTCTGAAGCCTTTTCAGCAAATCCATTTTGTGCATAGCCTGCAATCATGGCAGTCCACGAGAACACATCTCTTTGAGGCATTCTGTCAAATAGTTCACGTGCCTTGTCCATGCTTCCACACTTTGCATACATATCTATCAGGGCAGTCGCAACTACAATATCTGACATAAACCCTCCTTCCATTATGCTTTGATGGATGTCCACACCCTGTTCCAAAGCTCCCATTTTGGCACAGGCAGGGAGGATGCTAGCAAAGGTTGTGGAATTTGGCTTTACTCTTGCCAACTGCATTTGCTTGAAAGTTTCTAAAGCTTTTTCAACAAATCCATTTTGTATATATCCTGCAATCATTGCATTCCATGAGATGACATCTCTTTGAGGCATTCTGCCAAACAGTTCACGTGCCTTGTCTATGCTTCTACATTTTGCATACATGTCTACAAGAGCATTTCCAACTATAATATCTGACAAAAATCCGCCTTCCATTATGCTTCGATGGATGTCTATACCCTGTTCCAAAGCTCCCATTTTGGCACAGGCAGGGAGGATGCTGGCAAAGGTTGTGGAAAATGGCTTTACACCTGCCAATTGCATTTGCTTGAAAGTGTCTAAAGCCTTATCAACAAATCCACTTTGTGCATATCCTGCAATCATTGCTGTCCATGAGACCACATTTCTTTGGGGCATTCTGTCAAACAGTTCACGTGCCTTAACTATGCTTCCACATTTTGCGTACATGTCTACTAGGGCAGTTGCAACTACAACATCTGACAAAATTTCTCTATCCTTTATGCTTTGGTGGATGTCCATACCCTGTTCCAAAGCTCCCATTTTGGCAAAGGCAGGGAGGATGCTGCCGAAAGTAGTGGAGTTTGGCCTTACACCTGCCAATTGCATTTCCTTGAAAGTTTCTAAAGCCTTTTCAACATATCCATTTTGTGTATATCCTACGATCATTGCATTCCATGAGATGACATCTCTTTGAGGCATTCTATCAAACAGTTTACGTGCCTTGTCTACGCTTCCACATTTCACATACATGTTTACCAGAGCATTTCCAACTACAATATCTGACAAAAACACCCCTTCGATTATGCTTTGATGGATGTCCATACCCTGTTCTAAAGCCCCCATTTTGGCACAGGCAGGGAGGATACTAGCAAAGGTTGTGGAATTTGGCTTTAAACCTGCCGATTGCATTTGCTTGAAAAATTGTAAAGCCTTTCCAACAAATCCATTTTGTGCATATAGTGTAATCATTGCATTCCAAGAGATGGCATCTCTATTAGGCATTCTGTCAAACAGTTCACGCGCCTTGTCTATGCTTTTACATTTTCCATACATGTCTAGCAGAGCATTTCCAACTACAATATCTGACAAAAACTCCCCTTCCATTATGCTTCGATGAATATCCATACCTTGTTCTAAAGCTCCCATTTTGGCACAGGCTGGGAGTACGCTGGCAAATGTAAACTGATCGGGTTGGAGTCCTGCTTGTTGCATATGGTGAAACAGTGTGACTGCCTCGTGAGGATAACCATGTCGTCTGTACTCTGCAATAATCGTATTCCATGAGACGCTGTCTCGTTCATTCATGTGATCAAACACTTCGCGGGCATCAACCAAATTTCCACACTTGAAATACATGTAAATAAGCTTATTATCAAAAGTCGTGCGTGCAGCAAATGCAAAACGCCTGTGAGTGATGAAAGAGTGGACTTTTTTCGCTCGTGAAAGCGCGTTCTTGAGAATAAAGGTCTGCAATAATTGAAGAGAGGAGTTGTGTGTAGTGAGCAGAATGTGCAGCGCCACCTTCAACTGGCTCTCTCTATATACTCCTGTGAGATTTAGAGGAATAGTGGAATGCAATGGCATTCTATGATTGTAATTGGAATGTGGAAAATGTGCAGTGTTAGTCAGTCTACGTCTATCACAATGAAATTGTCAGCCGTAAGCCCAGGAGCATTTTCAATTTCACGTCTTTAATACTCTTTCGAAAACCTACTAAGGTAATTTGTCGAGGACTGACAACTTTCATGACCAAACATACAGAAGAATGATAAGTTTTCAGTATTCTCAAAACTACACAATCGTGTTTGTTTTTCTCATTGTTATTATATAACAAAAATTGTTTCCCACAATACCAGAAGCCATAAAGCATTTTGATTAGAATTTATAATGATAGAAGAAGAAACCATATCAAATGAAAGATTTTAATAGCATTCACAAGACCAAACAATGTAATCGATTAAGAGCAGCAACAAAAGGATCAGCACCAATCCTAAAGAAACCTCACCGTAGTTATGCAAATGATGGAGCTAAACTCTCCATACTATAAAATATGGAATAGTTCGGAGTAGCAAGAATAATTAATTACCTCTTCGTAGCTTTCACATTGCCACATTTACTACGGAATATTATATTGGTTAATTACCTCTCCATAGTTTAAACGAAGAAATAGCAAAATCTGATCAGTCGCGAGGGTTCCAGTGGAGATCTGATCTGTCTGGAAGTAATGCACTAGAAAGGAAAGAAAATGGCTGGCAGCACTGCAAAGTAAGGGTTTTGTTTGATCAGGGTTTGGGTGGAAGCATGATGAAGAGATCCAGTGCAGAACGGAGATTTGAAAGATCTTTGTCAAGGAATGTTAGACAGGATCTTCAAAATAGTCCTCTGGTCAGGAAGTATGGAGGAAGAACCAGCCTCTTAAGAAAGGCGGTTTGGGGAATTTCTTTGTGATAGGAACGTATAGACACTAGGGTTGTCAGTGAGAGGATCTTACAGAGATGGAAAGGATTGGAAAGAGGAAGGATCTACCAAGACCATAAAGTTGGACCTAGAGCAATCAAATCAGGATCAGAAAATGGAACATTTAGCAGCTAAAGTAATCATAGGGAAGTTTTGGAGACTATGGCCTGCGAGAATTATTCTTGTGAGTTGGGTGAAAAGAAATTGGAGTGAGGATGCAAAGACTTTTTCCTTTCCTCAAGGCTTTTTCATGGTGATTTTCCAATAAGAGGCTATGAGAGATCACATTTTGAATCCTGGATGCTCAATGGATTTGATCTATTCTTACAAGTCTGGAAGCTGAACTTTGATCCTTATTTTGAGAAGATCACTCAAGTCAAGGTATAGCTGAGGCTATATAATCTTTTGTCTGAGTTCTGGGGGTTATCTGTTCTTGAGAAAATTGGTATTGTGGTAGGATCCTTTATCTCAGTAGATGTTAATGGCATTTCAAGGATGTCAGGGATATATGCTCAGATTCATTTTGGTGTGGATATCTCAAAGGAGACCCCCAAATTATTATCATTAAATACAAGAAATGGCATTTGGAAACAAACAATTTAGGAGGAAGATCTGGAACCTATTTGCTTTAGATGTCACAACTATGGGCATCTTCAAAAATTCATCAAAGCGTTTGAAACTATTAAGCCTTCTAGAGAGAGCAAAGGAGCTGAAAAAGGAAGATGTTTTCTTCCCAACTGAGGATTTGATCTTGGATAAGAATGAGATGTTGGACAAGAATGCCATGGTCAGAATTTAATGATGAAATAAACTGTTTAGACGAAATTCTTAGACATAGACAAGGGATCAATAGGTTTTTCTTCTATGACTGAATTAAAATAATTGACTCTGGATCTTCCTTTCCTTTAGCAGTAGGTGCTTTGGATCTACAATACAAATCTCCAATGCAAATAATGATGACTTTCTTATCAATATGGCAGACGATATTGTAAGGTAGGTTGGGCAAGAATTCATTGATTAAATGATTAATGAAATTTTGAGAGAAGATGAGGATAATTGTTATGTTAAGAACCTTATAGTTTCTCAATCAGAGGCTTTGGAGAAAATCGAAAATTATTGAAATGGGTGCAAAAAGGCAAAGCACAAGAGGGGATTGTGGCTAGAATCCAATCTACTGTTGATAGAGTTATGAGGTCAAGGAGAGGACCTAACCTTCATAGGAGAAATGAAAGTAATTACATGGAACATTAGGGGTATAACTGCCTCTAACAAACGATGTTCAATAAAGCATCTCTTGGAGAGTAATATGGTTGATATAGTGTTATTAGAAACTAAAATCAATTTGGATTGATATATATATATATATATATATATATATATATATATATATATATATATATATATATATATAAAAGTACTAAATGGAAGTGTATTTATGAATTTTGTTGGCGCTTCTAGTGGATTGGTGATTCTTTGGACCCCTCAAAGGCTCAAAGTCAAGTTAATTGCTTTGGATCATAATTGAATGCTTTGTAAAGTGGCAAGTTTCATTTTGAAACTTTCTTTTTGGATGATTAATGTGTGGTATGGCTTGATGGGATACGATCTCAAAAAATAGGTTTGGATCAATTGGATGTAATTCTTGGGTGCTTGAAGGAGGAGATGGGGTGGGGACTTTAACTCAACTTCTTACTCAAAGGAAAAATAAGAGGGTGTGATGCATGTTACTGTTGAGAAGCAAGGTGACACTACTACAAGAAAAGACTTTTCAAAGTGTATGCAAATCTGAAATTTAATTTTGTAATATTGGATTGCATAAAAGAATGTGTCAAAGCATACATCAACAAACAATGAAGTAGCAACACAAAACATTGGAATTATATGGTGAAAACCTTTCAAGAAAAAAATCACCTAAGAATGAGGACAAGTATGTATTAATCTTCACTGAATAAGATGCAACATCAACCCACTTTGCTCTACACTAAAACATTATTCCAACAACATTTGTCTACTTGTACAATTTGATATCAAACTACTATCTCACACCTCCAATATATAGGGAAAGAGAGAGGTAAAACCATAAATGGTTAGACCAAAACAATGGATACCAAAGCCATGGTATCATTGATAAAATCCACCCCTACCTTGGAGAGCATATTTTGAGAATATTAAACATGATTAATGAATCACATGGACATCATATGGGCTCAATCTATAGAGACCTAAAATTAATCACTTTCATTTGGTCAATTTATCATTATTTCAACTAATTTCTACCACGTGTATTAATTAAATAATATTCATTATTTAAATTAATTTACCTATCATAGATCAGAGTATATCATTCATTCATTAAATTGAATGAATAATCTTATTTATTTTATTTTATTCCCAAATCCCCTTTTTCCTCCAAATGAGAATTAAATTTAATAATTTTATTTTTAT
>VDFB02254835.1:0-63061 GCA_007258455.2 Sequoia sempervirens
TATATATATATATATATATTATGACTATAGGACTATACTATACTTAGATCACTGCCTATGAATCCTACTATCACTTCAACTTAATCTTTTCACTACTTAAAACTGCAACGAACTCAGCAATATCCTGGAACAGTGACTATCATCTAAAGCATATACACATACTAATCAATTCATGAAACTGGAGAGATTATTTAAACTATTAAATTTCCCATTATGACCAGGTGAGACGGCTGAGACAGATCGTAAACAGAATCAGAGAGTTTTATTTAAATCTATACACTCTGCCACTGATAGGTTATCTAAGAAATCAGAGAGGTTATTAAATTTACTGCACCTTTGCTAGTCTAAAGTTGCAGCTGTGATGGAAAGCCAATGATATCAGGGAGATTATATAAATTTAGATTACCAGACTATGCGAGGGAGCTCATCTAAATGCCGTATCCAATAACATCAATTTCTCTCAACTTCGACTGAACGGAGGTAATTGGCAAAGGCTTGAAACATTGCGCAGACCAAGAGAATTAAATAATCTTCTCATTGGTCCTCAATTTCATCACTTGAACAATCTGCTCATTGACGGCATTAGAGAAGGCACACGAACCAGGCTTCCTCCAAGTTTGAGATGGTTACGGTTGCAAAAATGTGAGAAGCCATTTTCCTTCAGTTTTGCGGATAACATTTGAGAGTTGAAATTAAAATCAGATTGATGACTGTTATTTTATAATTGTGCAATACCAATAATCAGTGCCTTTGGAATATTAACCATGCTAGCCTGGCTAAAATTTAACTCATCCCTAGCATTGACGACTACTCTTTATTGGCTACAATTTCAAATACATCAGCTAATCACTTAATATTATTGGATTTTCAGTTATCATGTGATCTAGATTATTTATATCCATTATATAAGAGAATTTAAATTTGTAGCAGCGTATTCTCAACATCCAAAAAAAAATCCTGGGAATGTTAATAATACAGTTTGTCTAACACACTAGAATTACTACCTTGACAAAGCCGCTGAAATCAATTCTTTTTGACAGTAAACTATACTGTAAATTATACGCACAATGATAACATATGTGAAGTATAAACTGTAATGTGAGTATATATATTTACAGGGAAAGGCATGATTGAACACACTCAATATCCAAGATTTTATTTGTGTTTAAGGCGTACCTTTTGACCTAAGGCATCTGAGAAGTGGCTCATCTGATGAAACAACAATGCTCACATTTTCTACCATCGCCAGTATTCGGTCATCGAACCAGCACATGACAAAAGGCGTGATTCTTCCTTTTCTCGACCAGAAGATGGTACTTTGCAGTTACTACTCCATATGGTATCGATGGCTTCCTCCCTTGCTTCCATTTCATCTATTTTTCCTTCAGAATTCGGTGTACCTCTCTGCTGTCCCTCCATGTCATTTTCTAAAAGAAACATCATCTCTGTCTTACAATTCAAAAAACCCCTCTGCAAACGTGCAGTCTCCCCCTTATTTTCTTTCTTGGTCAGTTACCAATCCCCCAACCAATTCCCCCTCTATAACTAAATATAGCTATTATTTATTTTTGCAAATTCACCCGTTCTCTTTGACTTCCAATTGCTCGATAGGTGAAGTTTCTTCCCGCTTTTCTTGCTTTAAAACCCTTCGGCTTCCTAACTTCTTAACCATTCAAATTTCTTATTAAAATAATTATCTTTTCATCTTTATTAAATTGCAAATCACATTATTTTCCTAATAATAATTATCCCCCACAAGATAATCTTTTATTATTTAAAAAAATAAATAAATAAATGTGTAATTATTATTTCACAATATTGACTTGTTATATACAATTTCACTTCTAATTTTATTTAAATTATTTCCTCAATATGTTTAATATGATAATTTATTTAATTCAAATATCTCGATTAGCCAAGCCATTAAAATCTCACTATTAAATTTATTAATTGAATTTAATCATTAAATGATAATTATCTTTCCTCAGCTAATCCGATTACTTTAAATAACTAACTCCCAAAGATAATTCAATTAATGTTTATTATTGAATCTAATTCTTTATTTAATTCCAAATAAAACAAGTAACTTTAAAATTAAATTAACCTTATTAATCAAATCCAAGCATATTATTAGTTTTATCTCATAACCTTCAAATTAGATTAAATAATAAAATCATGACATTACCAACAACAATTCACTCGACATCAATGACGACTGAAACGGGGCACTACACTATCCCCAAGGGAATGGCCAAGCAAAATCCACAAATAAAACCATTTTAAAGATCCTCAAAGAAGGCAATATGGTGCCAGGTTATGGTATCACTGGCTCAATCCCACCTTTGGGCCCTACCAGACAACATTCACACCCCACCGATGCCACCCCCTTCTCCCTAGTCTATGGATCAAAAGGAGTACTCCCCATTGAGATTGAGTTGTCGTCACTAAGAATATAACTGCAAAACCTCATCATAGATGAAGAGTACCAAGTATCAAGACTAAATGAGCTGGAGCTACTAGATGAGTGGTGTATTGACCTTTAAATCATTTACCAAGTCTCTTAAGAATAGACTCAGGAGGGCTATAACAGAAATCAGAAGGAGGACTTTCCAAGTTGGAGAACTAGTACTAAAGGAAAATTGGAAGAACATCCCAAATCCAAACAGTAAAGGAAAATTTGAACCCAACTGTTTGGGACCATTTATTATCACAACAAGCTACAAGTCAAAGGCATATCAGTTATCAGCACCTAAAGGGGAACCTTTGCAAGAGCCCATGAACAACTCTCATCTCAAAAAGTTTTATGCCTAATCGTTCAAGGTATAAAACCCAAACAAAAAAAATCAGAAAATGTCCTGAAAAATGGTTACCTTGGTGAAACTTGTGACAAAGTCTTGGTGACAACAAAATCAAAAACAAATCAAAAATTAGAAGAGTTAAAAAGCGATTAAGAGAAAAATCATCCTTCTAGTGAAATAACCCGTTGGCACTTTGGGCAAGTACCTTGGTGAAAACTTGGCAAGCGGGCACCTTATTGTAAATAAGCACTTTACATCCTTGGGATCTTAGTGACTTGTTCTGTATCATCCATCCACTATGCTTTCATCATCCATCCACATTCCATATCTCCATCCATCACTTACATCTCGTCCACATCATGGCTTGGTCTTGTGTTTGTATCAAGTCCTCTAATTACTACTCAATAGCCCATCCTCAGGGGTCAATTTTGTCCTACCTTTATTAAGAGTAGTCCTATTGCATCCACTTATTTTAGGGCATTTTCTCGTGGTCAGTTAGGTGTATATTCTTGAAGTCCTAAAAATGGAAAATCTAAAAGGAAACATCACAAAAACCAAAATCCAAAAGGTATCACAAAAATTAGAAAATCCAAAACATTTACCAAAATCAAAAATCAAAAAGCATGGCTAAATTAGAAAATCAAAAATTCAAAACATATCAAAATCTAAAAATAGGTCAAAAAGTTAGAAAAAAAGTCAAAAAATAGAGTTTTCTTGTTGAACTACGAGTCTCTGAGCCTTGAACATAGGCAAGGTTGATCTATGATCATCCCCCAAGACACTTAGGTTAGTATTTTAGGAGTCTGTTATAATAAACTGGCATTTCATCATGTATATCTTCATCCTATAAATTGAATGGAATGTCAGTTGAACTACATGGTCTCTAGCGTGTATAGCGTGAAGCAGAATATCTGTTGATCAGCCCTGAGGGCCCCTAGGATGGAGTCCTTAGGTTGAGTATCTTGGTCAAAATCTTAGAAAACCCCAAAACATTTGAAAATCAAAAATCAAAAAATTTATAAAATCTTGAAAATACCAAAAACAACCTCAAAATAGTTCAAAAAACTCTAATAAATCCAAATATTTGAAAAAAAATCCATCTGTCTCATCTCATTTTCACCTGCAATAAATGTCACTCCTAAAAAAATGATCATCATCCTCAAAAATTTGGTAAAACAATCAGAAATAAGTCTAGCAAGTGAAAACTGAAAACTGAAAACGTCAAGTCTCAAGTTTAGGTCAGTACATAAACAAGTTAGTCAACTCTTTGTGTCAATGGCCTATCATCCAATTAGTCCCATATCAATCATCTGATAACATCATGTCCTAGGATGTATCCTTCCTACAATGGGCATCATTTATCAGAAAGAAAACTTTGGATAAATGAAATGACCTGCTGCCATCCACTAACATGTCCTAGGATATATCCTTCATACAATGGGCATTATCTTTTGGCAATAGTTTTGGTTCTTATCCTAAAAAAAACACATTTCCTTTTGGTTAGTGGTATTGAATAACATCAGCTTGTTTGTTTACTTTATCTTTGTCTTTTGACTTATCTCTTTGCGCTCATCCCAATAACCTCTCGATGATGTCCAAACAAATGGATTTAGAGAGATGGGAATAGGGCAATGATCATTATTTTTTGTCTGTTGTGCTTCTTGTATGTTCTTTTAATATAACTTGGTAAATACTTGTTTTGTTAGATATGTATGGAGGGTGTTTTGGGCAGCTTGTTGACTATTACATTGATAGGTTATACCTTTCCATGTTTTGGTCCGAGATGTTTGAAACTTCTAAAGTGCATCCTAGCAAGGTTTCCATATGTCAGGTATGAACATGAGTACTCTTATCTGATTTTTGAGTCAAATTCCATCACACTAAGTGCAACGCCATCCTAGTTCTTTATACCTTGATGCATCATGCTTATGCATGTTATCAAATATAAGGTAAGTGGCCCTTTTAAAATCCCAATTCTTGATAAGCAAATCATCCATTTCTCATCATCATCTCTCACAAAGTTGGCTTGTTGGATCCTCTTGTCATCATCTCATTTCTCATTTCTTCTTTTTTGCACTAACATCATGTCAGGATAGTTAATCATCATCACCAATGCATCCATCTTGCATCCACAAACTATCAACATAATGCATATCACATCATATCATATAAGAAACACCGATCATCTCACATGCATGTTCATCATCATAATATAGATCTATTAGTCTAAGCATCTCATAAATCATGCATTTGCATAAAACATCCATTGCATAATCATATAGGCATCATCACATCATATCATCATTTAAGTTGTTTAGGATAATATAGATTGGTTATTCTAAGCATCTTAAAACCATCTCATTTGCATCATCATCACAACCATCCATATGTCCATCTTGAACCTCTTTATAACGAGATTGACACTCAAATCGAATCTTTTCGCTCGATCTCTCGAGGGGACAATGTACTAGTGTACTTTTTGCTGGGGCATTTGAAAAAATCAGAAATTTTTTGAATTTTGATCACAGAAAGTTTATTCTTCGAACCAATGCAACAAGTACATTGCTTCAAAGAGGGGAAAAATGTAGACATGAAAAATTAACATATTGCATTTAATCATGTCCATTTATTAAATAAATCAAGCTTATTTGATTTATCTCTAAGGTCCTCCATTTAAATGAAATAAACACTATCATTATTCCCCTTAGCTAAATAAATCAAATATTTATTTAACTAGATCTTTATCATTTTCCATCTCCTTTTTTATTTAGTTTAATCCATAAATATAAAGCAAAAAGGTCAAATCACCTAATCCTCTCTTAAATTAACTAAATCGGGATTAAATCTAATCTTAATGCAAGTCCCATCCGCTAGCTTTTCCCACTTGCACAAATAAAGGATTTCAATTAATTTATTAAATCTCTATTTTCCATCAACATGGCATAAAAATGGAATATTCCCTCAAGTTTGAATTCAAATCCAAGTTGACTTGTCCCTTCCAACATAGCATTAATTCTCCTCTTACATGTCCCCCACTTGGCATTTAAGCCCCTTTTTCTCCCTCCAACAAGCCAAATTTGAAATTTGAAAAGGCCACCTAATGTCATTTATTGGCACATTGACCAAAACTTGCACATCCTCCATCCACTCACATTTGGACAAGTGTCTCCTTCCTATTGGTTGAATCTTATCCCACATTCATCCCATTTGCTTCTTCTCTCATCAAAATCTTCTATAAATAGAGAGGCTATCCTTCATTCAATCACACACAATCTTCATGCAAAGTTACTCTCTCCTTATTGAGAGATAATTTTTCCCATTATTATTTGCATCATTGATTTGTCAAGGGTTGGGAAAGGGTCACTTTTCACAACAAAGTGACACCAATCCTATATGGGATAGGTATACTTTGTGCCTTTCTTTATATGCTTTTGGTTATCTTGTTGTTGGATTATATTTTGAAGCATGTTGGATTATCTCATATGGATATTGAATATTTTCTATGTTGTTGAAATACTAACCATGCTTTGTATGTTAGATCTTTAACCATATGCAGATTTTAATGTCCACAAATATATATAAATTTAATTAAGAAAAACCTTTAATCATCTAGTTATCTATTTTCACTCACAAAATTACTCTATTATAATTCATGAGGTATTTATTACATTACATGCATATACATATACATATACATATATACGTAATATACATATATTTGTGTATATATATATATATATATATCAGTGTATATATATATAAATACAAATATATGTATATTACATATATATATATCAGTGTATATATATATAAATACAAATATATGCATATTACATATTTAATTTTAAAATGATATTGTTAATAAAATATTAATCATACTTACTGGATGTCTTTTGACAACATAAAGATAATGTACGAAACTAGAATAATACTAATAACCAAAGATATAAATATATGTTTATTTACATATATAAATGCCCTAAAGCAAAACAAACCAAATGCAACAGCCAAGTGCAACCAAAAAAACAAAGGAAATTATAGAGCTCTACATGATAACAAATCAACATAAAATAATAACTCAAACACAAATATCTATCAATCCAATTCATAACCGAACCCTATACATGGCACTGGAATGCCATACATCATTTGGCAGCCTTTATAGCAACAAAGGCAAGCTAAAATAAAAACTAAAAGGTCATACCATTTGTTGGGTGCTAATAGAGAGCTTGGAAGAACCAAAACACCAAATAGTCAAAAAAAAGTAACCATGCCTATCAAAAACATAAAGGTTGAAATCGACATTGAGAGGGAAAAGGGTGTGATTTACTATCAAGCAATGAAAAACTAAGGAGATTCCATCGATGACGGTAGTACATAATGTTTACACAAAAGAGTTGATGCTCATCATTAGAAACTAATAGCAATATAGAATTTGAAGGCAGCCAGAGGCTTAAAGCGCAGGTTGCTATGCTAGAAGAAAATACCTCAAAACTCCAAAAAGAAACAAAAAGGTCAAACCATTCCATAATTCATGGTAGCTTGCTATAGAACAAGAAATTATTAGCTAAATCGAACCAATCACTAATTTAGGGAGATATGAAGGTTAAGGCATGGAAAATTTGAGAGCCTTTAAGTTGATTAACATGCAATCATCAAAAGGGAGGGATTAAATCTTAATACAATAGATTCTCAAGCTAAACCAATGGCTAAGGAAGAATAAATGTATAACCAAGACCATGAAAAATGGCTTGTAGATGCTAAGCTATATTTTAATGAATAAAACTAACTACAAACAGTTTGATAAGACCACAATAAAGCCTAGAATCAAATCGATGCTCCAACAAAAATCACATGGAATGCGACCAACAAAACAATGTATGAAGCATATGATCTAAAAGGGAAATAACTAATTCTCAGGCAAGGCTACAACATAAACATTTAAGCAAGGATAAAATGAATAATTCCACAACAAATTCTAGCTAACAATTTCATTGATCTATAGTCATATAGCAATTTTCTTAAGGAAAAATGAAAGGATGGAAGGGTTGGGATGTCGAATATATCAAAGTGGTCAACAAGAAGATGATCTGAAATAATGACTTATTAAAAAAAAATAGCAATCCTTTTGAAGAAATGATTTGAAACACGAAATTCTTACATCAACTACTATAAAGAAGAGAATTTGAATATCAAACATAAAAGTTGCAAGCAATAGTGTAACAAAATAGGATGATGCCAACCTGGATTTACAATCGTAGATGGAGATGGTATTTCAAGACGTTCATTATTTCGTAGTTGTCGAATTCCTTCTATAGAAAACCAATTTCAAATAAAACCCAAATCTATATATTTTAAAAAAAAATAAGATTGAGAGAAAAATAATTTTGCAGCAAAAGCTTCTTGGTCAATCCCTCCCCAATAACTTTCTTTCTTTTTTTAATTTCCATTCCAAAAATTATCTTTATTTTTGAAATTAAAAATCAAATGATAATCAATAAAACAAAAATAATCGGCAAGTTGCCCTCCCATTTTTAGTTCAAAACTATGTATGTACTTGCATGCAAAAATGTTTCTGATTTAAATTTCTTTTTACTTATTTTCTTAAATAATTTAACATTATCACATAAATCCCCATTTTAATATCTAATTTAATATCTTATTTAGTACAACATTATCCATTATATTTATATTTAAAAATAAACATTATTAATAAATGCAATAATAATCCATTATATTTCATTAAAATATTCCTTATTAATAATATAATAATATATAATAATTGAATCATCGTAACTTGTCAAATTAATTTAATAATTAATTAATCAACAACATTCACTTAGTAATTTAATAATTTAATTAAATCAATGCTACACTTATGAATGTTGTTTAACTAAGCCAATTAAATGGACGACAATGAATAAACTTAACACAACGAACTAACGACTACATCAAATAATTAAAAAAACATTAACTAAACTATTAAAATGAACGACTCAAAACAGAATGATACTAGAACGGAAATGGGGTTGTGAATGGACCACATCATCAAAGACAATGATGGGGTGACAGACTAGGGTGGGAAACTTTCTTTTCAATTCCATTTTTCCACACCATACCCAATGGGCTTTATAAGGCATGCTCAAACCTGACATTGTAGGTGGATTCAATCCCTGGTACCTACATCCTACATCAAACCAAATGTCAAGCAACATATATATCCAATCGCAAGCACACCACGAGAGGAAGTTGCAGCATATCAGGGTGCTCGTGAATGAGAGATGCTACATTATCCTCTCACTAAGACTGCAACTAGTAAACACATCACCATAAATATCATAAAGAAAAATTACTAATCAATTGCATAACAATATAGTACTACATCCAGATGATAAACATAGCCAGTTAAATCCACACACCATGTATCATCATATCAACATCAGAAAAGAGTATCATAAGCATCCAAGTCCACTAAATTGTCAACCAACTTGATCAAACTAGTGAAACAATCACCAAAATAGTCTCAAGGTACACAACATGACATGAAAAAGTATCAGAACATTAACAAGAAAATGAGAGGCATTACATCCTCCCCTAGAACTAGGCTTACTCCTGGAATCCTATTAACAAATAAGGAAAAAACTCTCTAATGTGGGATGCATCCTCCCATGTTTCTGAAGTCTCATCATTAAGTCCCTATTGGACCCTCTCAAGCTCATCCATAGCTTCCAAGTCGACTTATCATCCTCTATCGATAGCCTCTACAACTGCATCTTGGTGCCTAGCCTAGTGATTATCAACCATGACAAATACTCGATGTGACCTGCCTGCATCACCCATCGTTAGCTCCAAAGTAGCTGGCCTCTGACTGAAACTTTTAGTGTTCCTTTGTGGAAATTCTCTAGCAATATGACCCTGTTGGTCACAAGAGAAACAACTTGTGCCTCTACCATACCCCTAGCCCACTGAGGGGGCACTGGACTACAAAATACTACCTCAACTAGCTGTAGACTGAGAACTTTGAGTTGGTTGATCTGAATGGTCAGATTTGGTATGCTTCCAACTTTGATCTTTCCTCTTTTGAGACCTACTACCATGTTGAGCATGAGGGTTCTTAGGTCCCAACTAGGAGTGTTGTTTCTACTACTACTCACCCTTAGTGGGTGCTTGATGACCTTTAGAGGACCCCACATCTAGAGCCATACCACCTTGAGACCCAAATCCAAATGAAGGTGCACTACCAATCTGAACCCTTGTGTGGCCTCCTAAAGCCATGGCCAAATTTTCCTCCACAAGTCGATCCTTCTCAACAGCCACCTCCATCATCTTTGGCTTGAAGAACTAGACTCCTCCATTGATTCAATAATTCAAGCCCTTGGAAAAGTGTTTTACTAGCATAACCTCATCATTACCGATTCCAACATACTATTTTAGCTCATTGAACTGATGCTTGTACTGCTCTACAAACATTGTCATTTGTCTCAGTTCGTAGAATTCATCTATTGGGTGTTGTCTCTAGTGTTCTGAAAGGAATCAGGCCCTAAATATCTCCATTAATAATTCCTAGGTCACTAAACCGATGTCTAGGTGTAGCTTCTACTCTTCTAGTTGCCACCATGTGGATGCAAACCCTCTTATTTGCATGATGGCACAACTAGCCTTGGTATTGTTGCCATAAGGATGCATAGCAAGGACCAATCCAAGTCAATCAGCCATGTTTCTACCTCTAGTCCTCGACTAGTACTGTCAAATGTGGGAGGTCGTTCTCTCAACATGTCTCTCATGTGACCCACTACTATGGCATCTTGCTCCACTAGTAATTCTCTCGGCCTCAGTCATCTCTCTCTCTCCCAGACCACCTATTGTTCCTCCTCTGGCCTAGGTCCTAACCAACCAAGAATATCCTCAAGAAGTTGTTGCAACTGGCTCCCTTCCAATCCCAGATGCTCTGGATTTTGACCTCCACCTCTTGGAATTTTTTGGGAACTCTGATGTTCCTCACATTTGGAACTGTTGGAGCTTAGAGACAATCAACTCTAGTGGTTGGCTTCATGGCCACCACCTTGGCCTCTTCCATGACCACGAACCCTACCCCTAGGCATGTTCATGGGCAACATTAGAGGTGAACATGTAAGTTCAAGAGTTAAGCGCAAAGGTTAGCCTAATGGGCTCAACTAACCTAGAGTACCCATTGTTTGATAACTTGGCTTTGATACCAAGTTGTAATGCCCTACTATGCAAACCCCCAAGGAAAACTAAAACTAACAAAGTATAGTACATTTTTTTATAAAAAGTAAAGTAACATAAGACGTACATTAACATACAATAATGTATGTAACACAATTATACATATACAATATCAACTACGTCCTCTAGGGTACAAATGATAGCATTACCAAACATAATTCCCATTCCATAATGATAATTAAAGAATCCCAATGCTTCATTGCAAACCATAATTTAAGATAAGTAAACAATGATCATACACCCATTGCATTACATTAATGAGAAAAATCCATATATGAAACACATGATATAGTCCATGATATCCATACATTATGTTGATCAAATCAAAATATACATATACATCAATATGAAATTACATCATTTCAAGATTACAAATGTACCACAGTGCTTCCCGACATGTAGAGGGAAAGATACATCAAATACAAGAGTAATACAAAAATGAACAGGGTACAACTGAACTGTGATCAAGCTCTGGATCAACTACATTAGTACGAACTTTGTGCTTTATGAACTTTTTCTGGTAACCTAATGGGGGAAAAGCATGTTCAACCAAACCACAACAAAGAACAAACAAGTGAATGATGACTAAAAAGACTCCACAACCAAACAATAATAAACAGAAGGAACATCTGCTTCCAAAGGCTCAAGAAAAACAAGGGGGAAACAACATACATAGTTGCAAAAGGAAAGAGTGTCCTTGCAAGGTCCTATCATGGGTTACCCTAACAATCTAGATGGTGGCCCCCATCTATGGTTACCCTGAATGGCTCTCACTACGCGCCGAAACCATAGGGAGACACATACGAGATGACTAGACTCTCATGAGGATGAGGTAGTGATCTTGTTGACCATGGCCTTCTCATCCCACCCTAGTCTGCAAAAGCACTAAAAGGATGGGAGAGGTACCTTATTTATCTTGTTTGGTGTGATCCTACCCAAACCCACTATTTTATTTTATTGGGTTTTCACTTCTTAAACAAACTCTTCCATGGGTTACCCAAGGTTCCTCTTTGTGCATGGGCCCCCATGAAGAGGCACTCTCCCTACTTGCACCAAAACAAATCTCACATCACTGGGTATACAAAAAAACATTAGGCACTAAAGCCACAAAAAAAAGTGCATATGTGAGACATGAACCATCTCACCCAAAATCCATAACAAAGGAAAAATAATAGAACAATTTAACACCCACAAGGGCTCAAAATCATAAAACCTACCAAATACAACACAAAGGTCTAACCATGAAATTCTTACATTAAATAAGTTTCCCCATTTCCTCTAGAAGCCTACTGAAGCAACTACCCTTAACTCCC
This sequence comes from Sequoia sempervirens, assembly GCA_007258455.2. NCBI lineage: Eukaryota > Viridiplantae > Streptophyta > Pinopsida > Cupressales > Cupressaceae > Sequoia > Sequoia sempervirens. The sequence continues at coordinate 12,359 of VDFB02254835.1, forward strand.
CATAGAGATTAAATCAATGCTAAGGGTTCCCACATGACTAAATACAAAATCTCATCAAATTGAAACATTATAAGGGGAAAAGAAAACCATTGACATGGGAGACATAAAAATTTATCTCTTAAATCTCGAACACATTCCATTTAATAATTTAAAAGAATAATTCCACAATTGATATATTTAATTACACATCCATTTTAACATTATTTAAACAACTAAAAATATTATACAATTCTAATATATATTTATACATACCTATAAACAAATTACTCTTACTTATAATTCATAACATGTATATCTATTTACACAGATATAAATATATATAAATTTAATTAAGAAAAACCTTCATTTATGTAATTATCTATTTTCACTCACAAAATTACTCTTTATTATAATTCATGAGGTATTTATTAAATTACATGCATATACATATATCTATATATATTATATATACATATATGTCATTGTATATGATTATATATATATATACAAATATATGTATATTACATATTTAATTTAAAATGATCTTGTTAATAAAATCTTAATCATACTTACTAGATGTCTTTTGATAGCATATAGAAAATGTACGAAGCCAAAATAATACTAATAACTAAAGATATAAATATATGTTTATTTACATATATAAATTCCTTAAAGAAAAATGCACCAAATGCAATAGTCAGGCGCAGCAAAAAAAAAAAAAAGGAAATTACAAAGCTCTACATGATAACAAATCAACATAAAATAATAACCCAAATGCAAATATATATATATCAATCCAATTCAGAACCGAACCCTATACATGGCGTTGGAATGCCATACAACATTTGGCAGCCTTTAAAGCAACAAATGCAAGCTAAAATAAAAACTAAAAGGTCATACCATTTGTTGGGTGCTAAGACAGAGGTTGGCAGAACAAAAACACCAAATGGTAAAAAACAGTAACCATGCCTATCAAAAACATAAAGGCTGAAATCAGCATGGAGAGGGTAAAGGGCGTGATTTATAGTCAATCAATGAACAACTAAGGAGATTACATCGATGGCATTAGTACATGATGTTTACACAAAAGAGTCGATACTCATCATTAGAAACTAATGGCAGTATATAATTTGAAGGCAGCCAAAGGCTTAAAGTGCAGGATGCTATGCCGGAAGAAAATACCTCAAAACTCGAAAAAGAAACAAAAGGGATCAAACCATTGCATAATTCATGGTAGCTTACTACAAAACAAGCAACTATCAGCTAAATCGAACCAATCACTAATTCAGGGTGATATGAGGGTTAAGGCATAGAAAATTTGAGAGCTTTTAAGTCGATTAACATGCAATCATCAAAAGACAGTGATTAAATCTTAATACCAATAGATTCTCAGGCTAAACCAACAACTAAGGAAAAATAAATGTATACCCAAGACCACACCAAATTGCCTGTAGGTTGTAAGCTATATTTTAATATATAAAACTAACTACAAATGGTTGCATAAGACCATGATAAAGCCTAGAATCAAATCGATGCTCCAACAAAAATCACATGGAATATGAACAAAAAAAAAATGTATGAAGCATACGATCTAAAAGGGAAATAACTAATTCTTAGGTCTACGACATAAACATTTAAACAAGGATAAAACGAATAATTGCACAACAAAATTCAGCTAACAATTTCATTGATCTACAGTCATATAGCGATTTTCTTAAGGTAAATCGAAAGGATGGAAGGGTTGGGATGTCGAATATATCAAAGCGGTAAGAAAGAAGATGATATGAAATAATGACTTATTCAAAACAATTAGTAATCCTTTTGAAGGAATGATTTGAAGCACAAAATTCTTACATCGACTAAGTACTATAAAGAAGAGAATTTGAATATCAACCCCAAAAGTTGCAAGCGACATATGTAACAAAATAGGATGATGCCAACTAAATTTACAATCATAGATGGAGACGATATGCCAAGACATTCTTTCTTTGACATTTCTCAAATTCCTTCTCCAGAAAACCAATTTCCAATAAAACCCAAATCTATATATTATTTTTTTAAAATAAGACTCGGAGAAAAATAATTTTGCAGCTCCCTCACCAATAACTTTTTTTTTTTAATTTCCATTCCAGAAATTATCTTTATTTTCAAAATTAAAAATCAAATGATAAATCACTAAAACACAAAAATCAACAAGCCGCCCTCTCATTTTCAGTTCAAAACTATGCATGTACTTTAATGCAACAATGTTTCGAATTTAAGTTTATTTTTACTTATTTTATTAAATAATTTAACATTATCACATAAATCCCCATTTTAATATCTAATTTAATATTTTATTTAATACGACATTATCCATTATATTTAAATCTAAAAATAAACATTATTAATAAATGGAATAATAATATATTATATTTCATTAAAATATTCCTCATTAATAAAATAATTGTATAAAATAATTGAATCATCGTAACTTGTCAAATTAATTAATTAACAACATTCACTTAGTAAATTAATAATTTAATTAAATCAATCCTACACTTATGAACATTGTTTAACTAAACCAATTAAATGGACAACAATTAATAAGCTTAACACAGAGAACTAACCACTACATCAAATAATTAAAAAAACATTAATTTAACAATTAAAATGAATGACTCAAAATAGAACAATACCATAATGGAAATAGGGTTGTGAATGGACCACATCATTAAACACAATGATTGGGTGATGGACTAGGGTGGGGAACTTTCTTGTCAACTCCGTTTTTTCCACATCTTACCCATTAGGCTTTGTAAGGCACACTCAAACCTGACAGTGCAAGTGAAATCGATGCCTAGTACCTGCATCCTTCATCAAACCAAATTTCAAGCAACATATATATCCAATCACAAGCACATCGCAAGAGGAAGTCGTAGTGTAGCAGGATGCTTGCAAATGAGCAATGTTACACTATCCTCTCACCAAGACTCCAACTAGTAAACACATCATCATAAATATCATAAAGCAATTACTAATCAATTGCATAACAACATAGTACTACAACCAGATGATAAACATAACCAGTTAAATCCACACACCATGTATCATCATATCATCAACATTAGAAAAGAGTATCATAAGCATCCAATTCCATTAAATTGTCAACCAACCAAATCAAACTAGTTAAACAATCACCAACATAGTCTCAAGGTACACAACATGACATGAAAAAGTATTAGAATAGTGACAACAACACGAGAGGCATTACATCCTCCCCCCCTAGAAGTAGGCTTACTCCTGGAATCCTATGAACAAATAATGAAAAGACTCTCTAATGTAGGATGCATCTTCCCATGTCGTTGAATTTTCATCATTAGGTCCCTACTGGACCCTCTAAAGCTCACCCATGACTTTCGAGTCAATTTCTCATCCTCTATCGATAGCCTCTATAGCTACACCCTAGTGCCTAGCCTGGTGGTTATCAACCACGATAAATACTTAGTGTGACCTACCTACATCACCCACCATTGGCTCAAAAGCAATTGGACTCTAACTGAAACTTGTAGTGTTCCTCTATGGACACTATCTAGCAATATGACCCTGCTAGCCGCAAGAGAAACATGTGCCTCTACAATATTTATGACCTTGTTATTTTTAATTTATGGAGGATGTTACAGTTTATGCATTTTTCAATGTATGTGCGTATATGCATAGTTTTTTATTGCAAATTAGGGTTGAGTGTGCAACATGATTATAATCATCATCAATAATAGTGAAATCAGTAGTGTGCTTGCTCAAACTAGCTTAGGTCATTGAAAGTTGCAGTTGTCCACTATTAAAAAATACAAATGGTATTTGAATCATATTAGAAACATTTGATATTTTACATGAGTTCATTGAATTCATTTGAATACAATTACATAACAATAAGTGAATTTTGTTACTTAGTATCTAGCCTAACCACCTCTAGTCAATATCTAGCAATCCATATCCTATCCTAGATCATAGAAATGAATGGGTGGGATGTAGGAAAAACTAAATTTGAGAAGGATAATCCCAAAATCATGTTGTCAACCTTGCAACCATGGAAATGACCCAGGTCATAAAGATGGTCATTCTAAGTTGGCTAATAGGTACATGTGGATATTTCCACATATACATATTAATAATGTGTGAATAAGATGAATATATTGAGATATAAATACATAAATATATAGGGGTGAGGTAATGTGTAAGTGTATTAGATTGTTTAAGTTGACAAGTTGTATAGAGGGTAGGGAGACAACCTTATTAAAAATACATCATATGTAAGTATCTAAACATATTAAAGCAATATTTTCAAAATGTTCATATAACTAAATAATAAATGACATGGTTATGTATATTTCACCATTATGATGGCGTTCTCTAGTGTTTCTTAACAATATTTTTTGATTAAAAAAGTGGGGATAGGGTCATGATCCCATACAACATCATGAAATAGGCCTCATAACCAACATATCAAACCAAAAAAATATATAAAATATAAAATATTCCTCTCAGTTAGTAGTTCAAACCATAACCAAGCTTACATGCTACCAAAGAAGTTGCAAACAAGTAATCAACAACCCAACAACAACAACCACCCTAAAGAAGAAAAGAGTACTAATGAAGTAAACAATAATATGTTATAATTATTATAGTATAATATTAATTACAATAATTTCATAAGTTTAAATATTTAATACTTTATTAATAGGTTTATTAGTTTTCTTTCAATCCAAATATTTCTTAGCCTTCAATAAATTGTGAAACACCAAAAATATTTGTAAGTTCAAAAACTATAAAAGTAAAAGAGTAGAGGTTGAAATTAAATTATGTTCTAAAAAAATTATTTTCCTTACATAATTCCATACCCTTTCATTAACCTCTACATAGTCATTCTCAATCTTCATAATAATGAAACTCAAAAAAAAAATGATATCTTTTATCTTTCTTATATTTATAGTAATCAAACTAGGAAATGCTCTTTTTCCAACTTTGAAACATCCTACACTAACTTGTATTAAAATCATATAACCTATTGGTGTTTAAAGTACACCTTACAAACCAAAAGAAAAAACACTAATCAATAACCCTAGGGAAACAAATTCAAGATAGGATTATTTCATAGTCATGATTAAATAATAAGTGGCTTTAGCCAATTAAGAATGAGTAAGATAACTCTTCTACTATTCTCAATCTACTTAGTCAAAGGATTCTATTACTAAAGACCTTTTTAAGATGTAAAACACAAACACAAGGATTAACCAAACACTATGAATATATATATTAAAAAATATTTGTCAGTAATTTCCTTTATCACTTAGCTTACTAGTGTTTTATACAATAGATCTCACAATAAATTAGATTAATTAGTAGTTTATTATCATGCCCAAAAATTTTAACTAAGAAAACCCACATTATTATTTTTGGAACCCATAAATTAAGCTAATAAAAATTGTAAGTGTTTATGGTGTAACACTAAACATGATGTGATTTGAGCACCCTTGAGGTGTCACTTCTTAACTTAGGTGCATCCATTCACTGCTATGGTTCACCTAACACACACCCCCTTATACCCTTTGGGTTGTCTAGGTAACATGAGTCTTGTAAGACTAGGGTTTAGGGCCAAGTGCTAACCAATTTTAGTTCAAAAATCCATTAGGTTTAATCAAGTTTAATGAAGGATGCACAATTATTGATTTCTACATAGACTAATGTCCTTAAATTTGATATGATCTAGGTGTCTAATTCAATCATAATGTGGTAATATAAGTTTAACTTTGAAAGAACAAGATATTAATATATATATATATATATATAGTTCCTTACTTTATTAACATACATATTTCAATAGGTAGAATTGTTTCTACTCAAGGTAAGATAACTGGTGCAGGAGCACCCATAGGTTACCTTAGATTCTCTAGAAGGTCATATTTTGGCAATTTGTTTGGGCCAACTTATCATCTATGCATGCTCATTTTTGGATGTAAGCCTTAATGGAATTTTTTGATTGGGTGTTGATCTCTAATGAAGGTCATGTTGACCATAGAATAGGCATCATTAGGATCTAGCCCAAAATAAGGTTTTGGATTTTTAGGAATTCTTGAAAATATTTGCAAATGTTGCTCAATTAGAGCTACAAGCAGCCAAGAAGATCCCAAGGAAGAGGATAACTATTTTAGAGACCCTATTTATGGAATGCCTCGGCATTGGAGTGGGGTTGGAAGCATTTGTTATGTTTTGAAGTTTTGTGAATTCAAGAAAAGCAGTTGTGTTTGAAAGTGAACTTTCTAATTTTTGCATTGGAGTGAGGTCTTAATGGATTGATCATGGCACTGTGATTTGTGTAGGATGTAGAGTAATTGTTATTAGGGAATTTTTTGGTGTTAGATAGGTTCTTTATTCAATTTCAAGCATTGTTTGTAAATAGTTTTGATTTCATACTATTGCTGGTGTAAACCAGACAGTTTTGTGAAAATGGAGTGTTAGTTCACTTTCCCACTGTACAAATTGTACAGCCCTTTGGGATCAGTGACTAGACTCCATGTATGTACATATGGTAGGGTTTAGGGATTCTAAAAACAAAAGAGCTACTATGGAATTCTTGTCCTAGGTGAGCTAGGAAGAGTCCGGCTAGGGAAGACCTTAGTGCAGAGCACTTGATTTGCAGGGGTGTTAACTTTTTGACAAATTACTACTTGGAGAAGATAGATAAGTGTCTTTCCAAGACATAGCATGGAGGAGGAAGCTCCATCAATCCATCTGGTGTGAGAAGTACTTAATAGTTTGAGAGAAGCCAGGAAAGGGCTTAAAAGACCTAGTTTTGCTCATTTTCAGGTTAGGGCGTTGTACGGATAGCTAAGACCCAAGACCCCAAAAATAATTGAGAGGTGGGCATATGAACCAAGAATCCCAAGAAAATATTGGGGTGTTCTTTGGAAATTTTTGAGAACTAACCTGTTTTCTCAGAGAAGGAGGCCTAATTGGGGATCCTAGGGCTAGTAGCCTTTTTAGACCTAAATGAGGGTTTGGTGGAAGCGACTAAGAAATGGAGTTAGGTGGACCCTCAAGAACCAAAGTAGAATGGATTGAAGTCATTAAAAACAACTCCACACCCCTGCAAAGCTAAATTCAAGATTTTGGAGGATTGTAGCCTTTAGGGTGGATTAAGGGCTAAGGTTAGAGTTGCAAGATTGCACCAAGTCTTGACTTGGTAGGAGGATCTAAGTTGATAGTTGGGTTGGCAAGGAGAAACCAGGGGACCCTAAGAAGGTAGAGGTCCTATAGTTTTCAAGTGGTGGAGTGTAACACCCTAGAGGTCTTCCAAGCAAGACCCAAAGCATGAAACAATGATTGTTTCATCCAACCTCCCTCTCAATAACTAAATTGAGTCCATATTATGCAAGGGAGAAATGATTCATTAAGGTTCAGCATCATTAACTAATTTTAATAAACCTTAGATTATATTAAATTTGATAATGATGAGAGGGCCTAATGTAGAGAGGATATGATGCTCTCAAAACCCTCTCTAAAATTCTCACAATGATAGCTTAAACAAATTGAAGAAATTGCAATTTTAACACAACAAATTTTTTGCATAAGAAACTCATTGATTTTCTCTATTAAAAAAACTGATTACAAATGATTTTCAGTCATCCATGGACTAATTAACAACAAATAAAACTCATATAAATATATAATATGCATGTGAAAACATTCAAATACAATCTATATCCAACTATGTGAGTTCTTTCCATTTATCTCACTCTCCAGCACCACAATTCCACTTGCAATTTTTGTAACTTCAATCTATTTATTTGAAACTTTCATGGACTATTGTAAATCAATACCAACCTGCAAAATGAAGAAATTGAAGAAATTGCAATTTTAACACAACAATTTGTTTGTACAAGAAACTCATTGATTTTATCTATTAAAAAAACTAATTACAAATGATTTTCAATTAGCTGAGTACGTGTAGGACCATCATGGAAAAAACAAGACCTTAAGTGGCAAAAAATTTAGAAAAATCAGAGTTAGGCAACTTGACAAAAAAAATTGAATAAGTTATCTATATTATTTCAAAAATATGTAAGAATAGAATATGTAGCAAATTGAATGTAGTTTCTAAACTACTAGGTTTTTTTTTTTTAAAATCTATTTAGCAAAAATTTGAAATTTCAATGCAATAGTACTTAAATTTTAGGGAAAAAAAAGGAAGTAGGTGTTTATCTGACCACCCTAACCACAATAAAATGATAATATTTTTTTATAATATTTTAGATATAAGTAGAGGACTCATATCTCAATGTGATGCATATTTTTTTTGTAATTTTTTTCCAATTAAATAATTAATTATGAATTTTTTATTACAACTTTTAAAAAATATAAAAACTCATATGTTTGACCACCTTAACTTGGTCAAAACTTCATGAAATTAAACTTTGATGGTGCCTCTAAAGGCAACCCGGGTCTTTTAGGTGCAAGAATTTGTTTCAGAAATGAAGTAGGGGAAGTATTAGTAGCATATTCTTTTCATTTGAACAATGGTACAAATAATTATGATGAAGCACAGGCATTACTATGTGGCATGGAGTTGGCAAATCAGTGGGGTTTCCCAAATTTGCACATTGAAGGAGATTCACTAATTATCATTAATGCACTTAGGGTAAGGAGAATTCAAAATTGGAATCTTCAATATGTGCTTAACAAAGTATGGATGTTAATAGATAAATTGGAAAATTCAATCATCTCTCACACTTATTGTGAAGGAAATATAGTAGCAAACTTCTTAGTGGTGTTGGGTAGTGAACAAGTTGATTTAAAGGAATCAAATGTTCTAATAGAGATAAAGGCATACCCTAAGTTGCTTGAATTAGTCAATAGAGATAAAGGAATACCCTAAGATGCTTTAATTTTAGTTTTAAAGAACATTTTCTAGTATTCAAATGTTCCTTCTAATCTGTATGCATCATTTCAATCATCATATTGTTGCATCATCTATCATTATGATCAGGTACTTCTAATGTTGTTGATGATCAATGTGCAGTATTTTATGATGACTCAGACATTCAAACATACGATAGCATTTGTGGTATCAGTATGTCATGGCATTCTTTGGCATTTGAAGTACTCATTTTACACATTTGATATGGAAAGATTGAAATTTAGCAACAAAAATTTTGTTAGAACGTATATCTTTTGTGTTGCATTGGAAATCTTGTGAGGACAACACGTTTGGAGGTTTCCCAAACAAAAAGAATGAAAAGTGGCACTACTAAAAGGTTTTCCACTCTAAATGGTTTTGTATCAACGATAATTTACTTCTAATTTTAGAAGGTAACTATATTGATTTATAGTCGTACTTTGGCAGAATTGTTTGGTACGAAGTTGGCACTGTAATTTGAAAGCTAGAAGTTGATTTAAGGTTTGGATAACTTTCATTCATGTTATCCTTACAAGATGTGATCTCCAACAAATCTTTCACTAGAATAAGCATGTGAAATATGTTTATAAACATGTTGCTCTGTTCATTTGCAATACATAGCTCTTGGTTTATAGTGTGTATTATAGAATTTGGGTTTATGGAGTTATCAGAATTTAAAGTGTGAAATTACAAAGTTCCAGTTGTGGTAAAGCCATGGGAGGAATCCTTTTCTATTTGCATTGGAAAAGACGAGTGGCAAAAGGTATTTAAGGTTAAGTGCAAATCTACTTTAAATTGCATTAAAGCCATTATTGGAGAGGATGTTTTGCACACAGAGCTACAAAGGTTAATTTTTCTTGCTAATTTACTCTCCATTTTCCTTTCAAATATACTGGATTTGGTTCAAAACTTTGATGTTTTGAGGAACATTGCTAACAATTTTTTTGCTAGCATATACTTGCAAAATGATGCTTTGCTTCACAGCGTATAGCAGTATGATTTTACTATGGGTAAAGGTTTGATTGGTGATCTATTTCCAAGAAACCTCATATATTACGACAAGAGGTATGTAGAGATATTTAAAGTAATGTTGTTATCAATAATGCATGATACCTCAGTTCATTTATATCAAGCTCTCAATAAGAATAGATTTGCAGTTTCAATGGTGGAGATAGATAATTTTAAACGGAAGTATCATGCAATTTCCTTCTTGAAAAGCCATACTTGTTTTCATGATTTACAACTATCAGCCTCCCCACAAGTTGCAAAAAGGAAATACTATTATCGTTATATACCAGATATAAACAAAACAATTCCTTCTCATGATCCTCAGCATATAGACAAGCATGTGGAAAGAAAAGAAAGCTCAGTCAATGGATTTAAAAGAGAAAGAAACAAACCATTATCTTTTTAATTTTGGTCTTTATCCAACCTAAAGTTCTTTTGGTTAGGGACTATATATATGTAATGGGCTTACAATTTGTAATAGGAATAAAGGGGATATGTAATGTGTTAGGGATTTTTTTGAGTTCCTATATTTGGCATGAATTGGGGATGGTCTTATGTAATGTATCAATCAAATATACATGATTGTATTAGTCTTTTATAATAGTCAATTTGACTATGTTGGTCAAATTGTAAAATTTAGTTACTCAAACTATAACTGGGGGTTTCTTCCTAGTTCTTTCCTGCCAGTATGTCCGCTTGAACCAGGATTTTGTATAAAATATATGTTTAATATTAATAAAATTATAGTGGTCTACCACTTTTGATCAAACAAAAAAAAAATATTAAATTCAAAGTAAAGCATAATTTATATTGGTGAAAATCTGAGAATCTCCTTTAAAAACCCTTTTCATTTCATAAATTTTGGGTAAAAAAAAAAATCGTTAGCTACATACCCTACACATACCATTCATATCGCCACTTTTTGGCCCATCATGATCCTGCACATACCTAGATATAGGAGTCCACTAATCATAGATCTATATTTTCTCTTATCAGCATTAGGTGAATCATCATATTTTCTCAATTTGCAATCAATCACCATGGGAGTACATACCAGTTTGAAGTCTTTCATTCCAAACTTCTTCAACATCTCTTTAACATACTTTGACTATGAAATAAATATCCCTTTATCTATTTGATTTATTTTTATCCCAAGGAAGAAATTCACATCCCTAAACATTAACATCTCAAACTCTTTATGCATCTCTTCTACAAATTTATTACACATAGCCTCATTTCCTCAAAGGATAATATCATCCACATACACAACCACTATCAATATTTCATCTTCATTAATCTTGAAGTCAAGATTACTATCTACATTTCCTTTACTAAATCCTTGGTGTATCAAATATCAATCTAACCTTACATACCAAGAACTGGGAGCTTGCTTCAATTCATAGAGTGCCTTTTTCAATATACAAACCATATCCAATTGATCTGACAAATGAAATCCTTTCAATTGTTCCATGTAAACCTCTTCTTCCAACTCACCATTTAGAAAAAAAGATTGCACATTCATCTAACAAACTTTAAAGTCCTTATAAATTGAAAATTCCAAAAACAAAATTGATAGCATCCATCCTAGCCACTAGAGAAAATGTTTCCTCGAATTCTATTCCTTCCACTTGTGAGTAACCCTTACACACAAGTCCTAATTTCTTTCTTATGACTTCTCCATTCTCATTCAGCTTGTTTCTAAATACCCACTTAGTTCTAGTTATGTTCTTATATTTTGGTCTAGGAACCAATTCCCTAGTCTAAATCTTCTTAATCTACATAAGCTCTTCTTTCGTTGCCTTCATCCAATGTTAATCTTTACATGACTAACTTACTATTTTGGATTCAACTTTAGAAAGTAAACACATATTTACCTCTGCTTTAGCAACTCTAATTCTTTCCAATACTCCTTTTCTCTTGTCTCCAATGATTTTTTCTTCAAAATGATTCTTTTGCACATACTTAGGGGTCTTAGCAGTCTTCTCCAAAGATTCTATCTCTTATTCTCCTACTTTATCATTTATACTTTACTTCAGTTCTATCACATTTTTTCATTTTCACGCATTCTGTAAGTTCTTAGTGTGAGAGGAGAATTTTCAATCACTAACAATAGATAAAACATACAAAATTAGTCATTGTTAGCAAACCCAAATAAACCACTCCCTACAAAATTGTTGATCAAACATAGAAAATAAAACATGAAATAAGTCACGCAACATAACCAACTAAATATGTAAATCTAATCTAAACATACCAAATCGTCATCCCATAGGGGGATTGGTTCTCCTTTGATATGGGAAGATATCCATTTCCAAATCCCTTGTGATGAGATTCCAAAATGATGGAGATGCAAGTGATGAAGGTGAATGCGTGTATAGTGAAATTGCATATGATTGTGGATCTATCTTCAAAAAAGAAGGCCTCTACAAATAGTGTTGAAGAATTGAAGAATGAAAAGATTGGAGGAATGTGGGACTAAAGGAGAGCCAATGAGAATTTGACACTTGTCACAAGGCTAATGGATGAAGTTGGAGCAAATTTTGGGGAATGTGCAAGTAAAGAGGATGTAAGTGGAATAAATGCATATGGTTGAGAGTGTAAGAGGATGTGGGTGAGGATGTAAGAGGGATTAAGGCATTGGTAAGAGGCATTAATTCTTGGGTAAGAAAATCGAATAAGTGGAGTTATTGGAGGAATATTCCTAAAGAATATTCTTTTGTGAGGGAAAATAGGGTAATTAGTTAATTAAAATAATTATTTTCATGTGCAAGTTGGTTGGTTAATCAAGGGTTAAGTTTGACCAAGGTTGAGTCAAAACCTAGAGAATGGGTAATGAGGGTTAGGAGTTAATTAATTCATAATTAATTAATTTGAAGGGATTAGGAGATGGTGACATTTGATTTGATAGTTTGATTTATTAAATCAGATGAGAGGACTTTAGGGTTTTGATTAAATAAATTGATTTATTTAAATAAAACATGATGGACATTAGTGAATTCATCTAATAAATTTCTTTATCTGATTAATAGAAGAACTAATTGTTAATTGATTAGAATTAGGTGCATAATGTCAGTTAGGCCTATTTACATGTCTACACTTAGAAAATTTATTATTAGTGATCATTTAGCTATTTTTCAATGATATTATTGCTTTATGTTCTATACAAGATGCTAGTGCTCCTCTGAGACAGCAACACTCTATGTTGTCATCCTTATTTCATGCTACCATCCTTTGGTCGAGAGCCCGTAAATCTATCCAAAAAACTTTTATGGTTTACTCTTCTAATTCTAGAACTCTTGCTTTGTTCCCTGTGGTAGTTTAGGGAAATTCACCCATTGGGAATCTCTTGAGAATAAAGAGACTCATGAGTAGCGAATCCCCCTTCTCTACACTCCCAAATGTTAATTTATTCCAACCTAGGACATTAGACCTTATTCTTTCAAGATTTTGAGCTATTATAAATGTAGGAATACCTTGATAAGGGAGATTCCACCATCTCTTGATCAAGTATTTAAAGTTTGGGTAGTGATTCCACATTACCTTGTACCTAAATGGGAAGGGACTAGATTTTCAATTTTCTTCTTAGCTTAAAAATGTGGTACTATGGTTAGAGGTACATCTTGGTAAAGAGGATAACTGAAGCTTGTCGAGGATATCCCAATCACTAGAGATTAGAGCTTGGACCAATTTGACCTAAATGAGATTATTACCAATATGTCTATTTGACCAAGTTAATTTGGACCTAAATAATTCCACATCAAGGAGACCTAGATCGGAAATGAAATTAGCAAAATGCATAATACTATCATAGATTTCCTAAAGACCACCAAGCTTCTTTGAAAGGTATAAAGGAGTATTGAAGTCACCATCAAGCATCCACTTCTTATCCTAATTAACTGCTATGAACCAAGATAGAGAATCACACAGCTAGTTTCTAGCATTTCTAGAGTTAGGGGCATAAATATTGACAAGATGTCATTCCAAACTAGTTTTGTAATCTTCAAAAATGAGTTCTAAATAGTTTGTATTACTAAATCCTTCCTTGCCTTTAAATTTTTTAGGATTCCATAAGGTATAAATTCCCCTAGAAGCACCATCTACCTCACAAACATAGTAAGGAGCCTTAGGCCAAACTGACTTCACCATTTTTTCCAACACATTCTTTTTCATCTTGGTTTCCTGAATTAATAGAACATCAACTTTGAGATCATAAATGGAACATTTGAGAATATGTTGTTTAAGAGGAATATTGAGTCCTCTAATATTCCATGAAATAAACTTCATTAAAGTAAAGAAAAGGGGCCAACAACACCTTTCCCTAGTCGAAGGGGAGAACACTCCTCAATTAATTTTTAGCTTTAAATCAATTAGAGAGCCCTACAGGGTCCTCTATTTCCAACATGTAATGTCTCTTGTAGCTTCTCTTAGCCTAACCTCCTTATTGCTTTCCATGATCACTTTAGAGTCATTTCCTACATCCATTTTATTTTTCTTCTTTGACTTACAATGCACATTGGTCCAAGCATCATCATTCATCTCTTTCACTAGAGGTGACGAGAGGGCTAGCTCCTTAAAGGTCGAAATAGCCAATGACTCTTGCATATTATTGTGAAACAAATCAAGAGATGTTGAGTTGTCCTTATTAAATAAGACAAATATTTAGGCCTCTATCAGAAATATATGAGCTCGTAGGAGAGAGGGGGTTCTCACCCCAAGAAGGAACATAGTTGGGTATGTGCACGATCATCATGGGAAAAATAGGCCCTTAAGTGGCAAAAAAAAAATAGAAAACTCAAAGTTAGGCAATTTGACATAAAAAATTGAATAAGTTATCTATATTATTTCAAAAATATGTAAGAATAGAATTTGTAGCAAATTGAATGAAGTTTCTAAACTACTAGGTTTGTTTAAAAAAAAAATCTATTCAGTGAAAATTTGAAATTTAAATGCAGTAGTACTTAAATTTCAGGGAAAAAATAAGAAGTTGGTGTTTGTCTGACCACAATAAAATGATAATATTTTTTTATAATATTTTAGATATAAGTAGAGGACTCATGTCCAAATGTGATGCATATTTTTTTGTAATTTTTTTCCAAGTAAATAATTAATTTTGAATTTTTTATTACAACTTTTAAAAAATATAAAAAACTTGTATGTCTGACCACCTTAACTTGGTCAAAACTTCATGAAATTCAATTTTTCTTTATTTAATCCTATAGTATGCGAAGCATAGAATGTGACAAATGTATTGGATTCAAAAAATGTGATACCATTTGAAAGCTATAGATATTTTTCAATCACTATATCAATTAGGACTCTAGTCATAATTTGAATAGAAATTGAATAATAATTACTTATTAAATTCAAAGTAAAGCATAATTTATATTGGAGGAAAGTTGAGAATCTCCTTTAAAAACCCTTTTCATTTCATCAATTTTGGGTTAAAAAAAAGTCACCAGCCACATACCCATCATATTGCCACTTTTTGGCCCATCATGATCATGCACATACCCAATTAGAGACTCCTATTTCCACTAAGGGAGAGAAAATAGATCCATCCTACAACATAGACTCAATAACCATTTTTTCCACTCCCTTAGTTTGGACCTTGACCTAGGCCTCATTGCTACCTTTGTCTATCGTCAAAGAATCAATAGGGGGGAGCAAATTTCAACAGGTTCCTTTTTCTTCTAGAGGGGAACCTTCTTGCAAGAATTTGTTATATGGCCAAACTTATGGCATTACACACAAAATATCCCAAAATTTGAATATTACAAGGCTTGGGTCCAAGAACCAAACTTGGATTTCAAAGTAATAGAGCTGGTAAGAACACTATTGATAGACATGTTGACACATATTCTATCAAACACCCTTTGAGACCTCAAAACAGTGACCTTATCCACTAAAAATAGACTCTGAAGGTATTAGCAATACCGTGAAACACAATATAATTCCATAATTCAAGGGGTAAGCTAGGAAATGACACCCAGGTAGGAACAAATGACCCAAGATCTACAAAGGGGTCTAGACCCAATTTCCATTTACAAAGCGCCAAGTGGTTCTTAATTTTTTCATCAAACACCCAGGGACCCCCTGTTAGAACCACAATATTCCTTTTTGGTTATTAAAACCAAATAAAAAGAGACCATTAGACATGACAATCACACTAGCCTCTCCCTTAAGGGACCAGACCATGTTCATCAATTTGGGCACCTGATCAATGTTAAGCTTGAAGGCTAGAAACATCCTAACAAAAGACATTTGGAGGTTAGCCATAGATTCACCCAAAATTTCATTAGGGATAAAAACTTCTAACTCCTCAATCGTACAACTTTTTAACATCGAAGGAGAGAACAAGACCCTTTTTAAAGTAGAGGATAATCCCACAAGTTTTTACACATATGATTTTTTATTCTTTTTCAACATCGAGGAGCCTGCTTCATGACGAATGTTGACAGTACCTTCAACTCAAGGCAAAGCACCCCCTGCACCAACTTTTGACCAAGAAGAGTGGGAAGACAGAGTCAAGGATCCAGCATTTCCACCTTTCAACGAGGACAAAATCCTAGAAAGTGATTCCAAATTCCCCCCCCCCCCAACTAGCATCACCATGGCCGAAGCTACAATGTAGAAATTTGAAAACAAATGCATGCACAATAGAAGTAGATTCTCTCCATTGTTGATTTTTGGCATAAATTTTTATTACATTTTGTAATGATTATTAATGGGGTTATGACTGTTTATACAACCTCATCATATGACAGTTATAAACCATATCCTATGACAATTTGTAATCCTTCTATATGTATCCTTTCATATAAAACCATGGATCAATCAATTACATTCTCCTTTATATGATATTAGAGCTTCAAATATCTCTATTAAATGTGATGATTTTTTCTTGGAGTTTGAATTATTATTTTTTACTTGGAACTTAAGTGATTCCTTTGCTTGTTTCCCATGTTAATTCCTCATAGGGGGGTTCTAGTGGTGATTTCATGATAGGGATTAAAATATAAAATGTAGGCATTGGTGATGTTTTGGTGATTCACAACTAGTACAAAAGTGTTATATGTGATGTAGCTTGTCAAGAACCTATGGAAGATGACCAAAAATTCTTCTTAAATTGTCCAAACTACATAAGCCAAAAATTGATGATAATCGTAGGAACCTTCATTATTGTTACTACAATCACCACTGGAACTATCATTTCTTCTACTTTTTTATTCATAAAATGGTATGTCCTATGAACTTTTCTACCTCTCTTCATCATTTTTATTCAATACAAAAAAAATGGGAAGAAGGATTTTGTAGTAAGAAGTGGGGAATAGAATTAGCTTGCATTTTTTAGATCTTAGACCAAAAAATTCATTGAGCATTCTTGGTGGTTTGTATGAAAGAATTATTTCAAAATCAATGAATACCTAGTTGATAAAATACAAGGCAAGATCATGGGGATTCTCTTTAATTTAATAGATTGTTTCTTGAAGTAAGAAGGTTATAGTGACACCATTTTATGTAAAGAGGATACAACATTATGAAGATTTAAATAATTATATTGGAGAATGAAAATATAGAGGGTAGTTTGTAGGATATCTAACCCCATAGTTGTTAAGGATTTCTCATACATCGATTACAAATTTAATCTTTTTTATGTCAAGTGTACCTTTGTTTTCTAGTATGTTAGTGATGGTATGTAAGAAGGAGAGATATCTAGAGGCCAAGAGGATGAGGAACCACCAAATCATCCATTCAAGAGTGGGACAATAACTAATTTACAATATATGATTCATAAATGGTTAGGTAATCATTTGAATGCATCTCTTATTAGTGGTAACTTGGAGGTAATTTTCTTTGCAAGAGAAGATGTTACTCAAATTAGTTTTATGAATATTGTAAGATCTCAAGTAATTTATATATCTTCCTGTGCTATAGAAAATGATGAGGGCATAGCCTGAGACTTAGAAAATAACCCACAAACAAGAGAAATTTAATTATTCAGAAAATGGAGCTTCTTACATGCAGAGGATCTCAAATCCCCAAGTTCTACAACACATGCAAGTTACAGATAGCTATAGAATAACCCTTTCGCAATATGCGAGCTTATCCCCAAAAAGTTACCTAAAAATTAGAAACCTGCCCATAAATAGAGCTCCTCATTAGTTTGGAGCCAAAACAACATTAAAATTTGAGTTTAGGCGGTTTGGCGCCAAAATTTACAACATGAAGTTCAAATTTTAAAAGAGCATTTGCAATTGTATCTTTTAGAAAGTGCACCAACTTCCGGGGCCATAACTTTTGATCCGGGACTCCGATTCGTGAACCGTTTGAACCGTTGGAAAGGTCTCGAAGTCAATAACGCGCTTAAAATCTGCTATGCCAATTTCAACAAGTTTTGGGGCCATTATGGGAACTCTAAGTGCCTCAAATCTAACTCAGAAGATTTTCAGGTGCAAATCTGGGAAACTAAAACTGCAATATCTTTCAACCCAGGAATAGAAAATAAAAACCATAAATTGGGAATTTCATTATGACAAAAAGGGTATCCAAAAGTGTAAAAACATCTAAAAACTGAGAAACTTGAAATTTAACTATTTTTGGGTGATGCAAGATTGCCCTTACACCACTGGATGCTCCTGCATCAGACACCAAGGGTAATTTGAGAAGTGACCCCGTCACGTCTCAGATGGTGGAGGAAAACCCAAATGGTCAACCTCTACCTTAGGCAACTAGGATGAATCTTCAACAAGCCGTCATTTCCATTTCACCATATATTCTTCATACTTCCTATTCTTGGTACTCCTTCCCACACGACTATCCAGGATTTCTTCAATCTACTCCTTTTCTAAAATAGGTGTTGGAATCCCACACTGTTCCATCGTTTGTACTTCCTCTGTGTCACCTTCATGATACTTTGTCAAATCTAAAATGTTGAACACAGGGGAAATGTTGAATCCATCTAGCAACTCTACCTCACATGCATTCCCTGAATCATGCCTCTTCAAAATTTTATAGGGACCGAACTTCTTCATCTTCAATTTGTTATATGTTCCCACTAGAAACCTTTCTTTCCTCAAATGGACCATCACTTCATCACCAATCTGAAACTCCTTATACCTCCTCTTCTGATCTGTCTTAGCCTTATACTACATATTCATCTTCTTAATATGTTCTCTTACCTTCTCATGTATATCCTTGATGTGTTCTACAAAATCTTTGACTTCAACACTTATTTTCTTCTCTTGGTCCATCTTCCTCAATTCTGGAGTTGTGGGGCTACCTCCATACACAATCTGGAATGGTGATCTACTAGTGCTTCTGTTGACATAATTGTTGTAAGAAAATTCTTCCTAGGGTAAGATCAAGTCCCATCCCTTGGGTTTATCTCCTACCAAACATCTCAGTAGGTTACCCAAACCCCTGTTAACAACCTCTGTCTGCCCATCTGTTTGTGGATGGTGTGCAGAACTGAACTTCAACTCTGTCTTCAACTTCTTCCACAAGGTCCTCCAAAAGTACCCCACAAATTTGGTGTCACGATCTGAAACAATACTCTTTGGCAGACCATGTAGCCTCACCACCTCTTTGAAGAACAAGTCAGCAATGTGGACTGCATCATGGGTCTTCTGACATGGAATGAAATGTTCCATCTTCGAAAACCTATCAACCACCACAAAGACTGAATCATTCCCTCATTGTGTCCTTGGCAAACCAAGAACAAAGTCCATACTTATATCCTCCCATGGCCTCTCTAGTACAGGTAAGGGCTGATATAAGCCTATTTTCTAGTTCACTCCTTTAGCCATCTGACATACTCTGCAACTTTGTACAAACTTCTTCATGTCTTGTGACAACTGGGGCCAATAATAATGCTCACTGATAATGGCAATGGTCTTATCCTGACCAAAATGTCCTACCATTCCTCCACTATACTTCTCCTTTATCAGGTTCTCCCTCATGGAACTCCTCAAGATACAAAATTGACTTCCCTTAAATAACATGCCATCCTAGATTATGAAATCCAGCCACCTTGTCCTGTCTACTATAATAGGTTCCTTGCAAGCTTTCCAAGCCTCTACAAAATCAGGATCTTCTGCATATAGTGTCTTGAGTTCATTGAACCCAACCACTTCAATCTACATCTTTGTCATCAATATATGCCTCCTACTTAAGGCATCTACAACCCTATTTGACTTCTGAAGTTCCTATGTTTCAAAACAAAGGTATAACTCTACAAAAACTCTACCCATTTCATATGCCTCTGATTTAATTTTCCCTGACTATTTAGGTACTGCAAGGCCTGATGATCAGTATATAGAACAAATTCCTTCGGCAACAA
The DNA here is from genome assembly GCA_007258455.2 of Sequoia sempervirens. Lineage (NCBI taxonomy): Eukaryota > Viridiplantae > Streptophyta > Pinopsida > Cupressales > Cupressaceae > Sequoia > Sequoia sempervirens. The sequence goes on from VDFB02254835.1 coordinate 32,620, forward strand.
ATAATGTCTCCATTTCTTTAATGCTTGAACTATTGCATAAAATTCCTGATCATATACATAATACTTTCTCTTGACATCATTTAACTTTTCACTGAAATAGGCAATGGGCTTACCTTCTTGGATCAACACTGCTCCAATGGCACAACCACTAGCATCACAATCCACCTAAAACACCTTGTTGAAATCTGGGAGGGCTAGAATAGGTTGCTCTATCACCTTTTGCTTCAATAGTTCAAAGCTTTTTGCCACTCCAATGCTCCACTTGAATTCTTTTCTATCCCCTCTCATTGTTTCAGTCAGGGGTCCACAAATACTACTAAAGTTTCTAATGAGCTTTCTATAAAAACTAGCCAAACCATGGAAAGATCTCACCTCGGTAGCAGTTCTTGGGGTAGGCCATTCCAGAATAGCCTTCACCTTCTCTGGGTCCATCTTGAGACCTTCTGCTGAGACAACAAACCCCAAGTACACTAACTCCCTCTTCACAAAACTGCACTTCTTAGAATTAATCAACAGTTTCTCTTCTCTTAACTTCTCAAAGACTCTCTGAATATGCATCAGATGCTCATCCAACGTCTTAATGAAAATCAAAATATCATCTAAATACACAATAACAAAACTTCCCAGAAAATTCTTTTAGTACCTCATTCATGAGCCGCATGAATGTGCTCGGTGCATTGGTTAGCCCAAAAGGCATGACTAACCACTCGTACAGGCCCTCTTTGGTCTTGAAGGTAGTCTTCTATTCATCTCCCTCTCGAATCCAGATCTAGTTATATCCACTCTTCAGATCAATCTTTGTGAAGTACTGAGCTCCACTCAAACAGTCCATCAGGTCATCCATCCTTGGCAGGGGAAATCTGTACTTGATTGTTATCTTGTTTATGGCTCGGGAATCTGTACACATCCTCCACTCCCCATCCTTCTTTGGTGCTAGTAATGTAGGTATTCCACATGGACTCAAACTCTCTCATATCAAACCCTTTCTCAACAACTCTTAAACTTGTATGTTCAACTCCTCATTTTCTGATGGAGTCATTATATGAGTTGCCTTATTTGGCAAACTAGCTCCAAGAATCAAGTCAATCTGATGACTGATCTTCCTTATTGGTGGTAAACCCTCAGGTACATTATCAGAAACAATATTCTGAAACTTATCCAACATCCCAGAAACTTCTTTTGGAACCTTCTCACTATCTTCCTTACTCACTCTAGGAATCAATGCATAACACACACGCTCATGCTTCATATCTTCTAAAAAATTTCTTCCATCTACATAACAAATTCTAGCACTACTGCACACCTCTTCTTCGGTCTCCTTCAGGGTTTTCAACTTGTGATGAACCCCATCCTTTGTCAAGGAATAAGTGTTTGCATGGCCATCATGTATAGCTCGCCTATCAAACTACCACAGCCTCCCCAATAACATGTGACATGCATCCATGGGGATGATATCACAGAGTACCTCATCATGGTAGCTCCCGATCTTGAACTTTACTAGGCACTGCTCATTGACCAAAACTTTGTGGTCTTTCTTTAACCAGGCAATCCGATACGGATGCGGGTGCTTTTCCCTCTTTAGCTTCAACTTTGTGACCATCTCCTCTGACACCAGATTATCGGTGCTCCCACCGTCAATAATGACATCACAACATTTTCCTTCACACTTGCACCTTGTGCGAAATAGATTCTTCCTCTGTTCTGGTTCCTTTTCCTCAGTCACTGGGGCTCTCCTAATCACTAGAGCTTCTCCCCTTTCAGCATCATATGAATGTTCAGATTGGGCCTCCTCATCTGCATGTGCAGCCCTTCCATGACCTTCTGGCCTTTTTTCTGCCCTTCCTTGGTGTTGTGCACATTCATAGGCTTGATGCCCTTCTTCACCACACTGGAAACATGTTCCTCTGAAACAACCTCTTCTAGATCCTTGTCCATATCTCCCTCGTCCTCTACCTCTTTGATCACCACTGTTTTGATCATGAGGGCAGGTAGAAGTTGTCATTCCTTTGGCTTTGGCTGGTACCCACATCTTCACTTTTCTTTTCATCATCATTTTGGCTTCCTAAAGGTCTTCCACTACCCCTTCCGCTTTGACCTCCTCGTCTTTTTTGCTTGCCATCAAATCTTTTGTTCAGCTTCTCTTCCACCTTCAGAGCAAACTGATACACATCCTCAATGGTGGTCATTCTGACTAGGCTTAACTCCTAAATGCTTGCTCGTAACCCATTAAAATATCGAGCTACCTTCTCCTTATTGGCCTCTGTGTGGCCCGTTCTGATGATTATCTTGTGAAAATATTCAGTATATTCTTTCATAGATCTACTTCCTTGCTTCAACCCTTGCAATTTCTTCAATAGATCTAACTCGTAGTCCACTGGTATGAACTGCTTCTTCTTTCTCTACCATGCGATCCCATTTGGTGATCTTTCCTTTTCCTCTTTGATTTCTTTCCAACTGGACCTCTTTCCACCAAATACTGGCATGGCCCTTCAACTTCATTTTCGCAAACTTAACCCGATCTGGGTCCTCTATTTCCTCATACTCAAAATATTCTTCTACCTCGTTGATCCGGTCGATCAACTCTTTCGTTCGGGGACTTCGAGTTACGACTTCGCTCTGGTCTTTTCCCAATCTTCGAAATGGCCCTTATTAGCGCATTTGGTCTTGATCAATTACTTCTTCTTCCTCTTCTACATCTGAACCTTCTTCCTCTCCTTCATCCTCACTTTCCTCCCTCGGGTTTAACCCTCTTCTCAACTACTCTTGTAACACATCAATCTATCTCTGAAGGGCTACCAGTGCATCTCTTCCACCAGCATTTCTATCACCTCGACCACCTCTGACACCACCATGCCTACCAGGAATCACTCTTGGAGGCATCTTTCTTGACCTCGACCCACAACCATGGTCCTGGTGTGAACTGCCTCACAATCGGTGATCTGTCCACACGCTCAAGAAAATCCACTCTGATACCACTTGATGAGGGCACAGCCTGAGACTTAGAAAATAACCCACAAACAAGAGAAATTTTATTATTCATAAAATGGAGCTTATTACATGCAGAGGATCTCAAATCCCCAAGTTCTACAACACATGCAAGTTACAGATAGCTACAGAAAAACCCTTTCGCAATATGCGAGCTTATCCCCAAAAAGTTACCTAAAAATTAGAAACCCGCCCATAAATAGAGCTCCTCATTAGTTTGGAGCCAAAACAACATTCAAATTTGAGTTTAGGCAGTTTGGCGCCGAAAATTTACAACATGAAGTTCAAATTTTAAAAGAGCATTTGCAATTGTATCTTCTAGAAAGTGCACCAACTTCCCGGGGCCATAACTTTTGATCTGGGACTCTGATTTGTGAACCGTTTGAACCGTTGGAAATATCTTGAAGTCAATAGCGCGCTTAAAGTCTGCTATGCCAATTTTAGAAAGTTTTGGGGCCATTATGGGAACTCTAAGTGCCTCAAATCTAACTCAGAAGATTTTTAGGTGAAAATCTAGGAAACTAAAACTGCAATATCTTTCAACCCAGGAACAGAAAATAAAAATCGTAAATTGGGAATTTCATTATGATGAAAAGGGTATCGAAAAATGTCTAAAAATTGAGAAACTTGAAATTTAACTATTTTTGGGTGATGCAAGATTGCCCTTACACCACTGGATGCTCCTGCATCAGAAAAATGGCCCTTTGACATTTTCATGGTCTTTTAGGTCTTTCTCTCATGATGCTTTGGCCATTTTTCTTTGATTTAATGTTGTAATGTTGCTTAAACATTCACATTAGGTCCTTAAAATTCAAATTATGGCATCTTGTGAAGGTGTTGTGAAGTGTTGTAAAACATTTCTACACTTTTCTATATGTTATTCATTATAATTCACCTAAAAAACACCTTTTCATCACTTATCAAGTCCTATTTTAAAGTGTTGTAAAGTCTTGTAACAATATTTCATGCTTTTCTAGGCTTAATTTCACTATTTACACCTTTCTTATGCTTTATTTGACCCCTTCATATGCTCATAAGGCTTAATTAAGTGTGTTTTTGAATCTAAACCTGACAAACAACATTTAATCCAAGATAATTCCTGAAACCCACCTTCAAGTCCAAGATGGGATGCATTTTCCATGGGTGGTGAATGAGTCTCTCTTGGCTCAAAATTCAAAATATTTCAAATTTTCTTTCAGGTTTTTATTCAAAATCACCTTATGTTGGCCTGTGACAAGGTATCATTGAGTTACTAAGGCACAAGTGTGTATAAATATGTGTTTTTCTCCCCATTTTACATCTTCTAATTCATTCAAGCAATCTTTTCATTCACTAACCATTCAATTAGCATTTGATCACTTTGCATCATTCAATCAAGCAACAATCAAGTATCTTGGACTAGCCATTGATATATCTTCATATTTCTTCAACAAGACTTGTGTATGTAGATTTATCAAGCAATTAAGTGTTGAGAAGTGGATAAGAAGTCAACAAAGTGTTTCAAGTCAACTACAACCTATTTCAAGCTTGGAGACAACCTACAATCCATTTTCTACATATTTGACCTCGTGAACCTGACAAGAAGACAAGCTTAGATCTAGTGCTATAGAATTTGTCCCTAATTTCACAAAAAAATTTGAGATGACTAATTCACCATCAGTAGTGAATGAGTCCCACCTTAAGGCTAAAAAGTCATATTTTGTCAGATTCCAGATCCCGACACTCATAAACCTATTTTTAGAAGATTTCATTAGAAGTGGGACTAATTCGCCATGAATGACAATTGAGTGCACTCTAATTTATCCTTCTTCACTTCTATTTTGCATTTGTTAATCTTTTAGTTCATGATTGCATATCACATTGTGTTTTAAAACATTGCATATTTGTTAGGTTTTGCATTCATAATCAGTCAATTTTATAGCTTAGTTGCACTTAGATCATCTCATTTAGTTTTAATTACATAATACATTTCTTAATTTGAGTGAACCACATTGATTTTTCATGAGGTTTATCTCTCTCCTTTTCGGTGAAACATCCTAAGAGTGCAAGAGTATCCTATAAGCCTCATGCACAAAAATATATGGTTCACTTTTGTAAGATGTAACAATCAAGTAATCATATCTTCCCTAAGATGTACCAAAAAAGTAATCTATCTTCTTACTATCAATGGTTGGGAAAGTGCACTCCAAAATATTAGAAATTATTGAGTATCTTGTAGATGAGTCTATCAATGTTACCAATGGGTCTTCAAACAATCATGCTTGGAAATTCAAGCCTATCTTTGCTACACTTAATGGGAACTCCAAATAATCATCTAAAATATTAAATAGATAAAGTGTAACAAGGCCAAATTGGAGGTTGGTGGCACTAGAGGATGGATGAATTTCTATAATCTTAACTTAGCTTCCCAATTTGAGATGTTGCTTTGCATGAGAAGCATTTTTGGCTTTAATTTTTTGTGTTTGCTTGTTATAGCTAATAGATTTCAAGAATACATATATTGTGAAGTTTTTTTAGAGACACGTAAGGGTTTTGGTGTAGAGATAAATATATGAATGGTTGTCTAGTGAACTTGCTAGGTTGTGATCAAGAATTATACCCTTCTGAGGGTCATCACATAACCTTATGGAGCCATTTGTTTGGAGAGCTCAATATGGATTGCTATCGAATAATTTGGAAATATGTGATTCAGGAGTTTATAGGAGGAAGAACTAGGGAATTCAGCTAGGGGATATACCTTTCTAATGGTCACAAGGAAACTTGATGGACTTCCAACTGATTTAGGACTTTTTTCATCAAGGAAGATCTTCACAAAGATGCATATACATTTTATAATCAGCAAGTTTTGTTATGTAAGCATTAAGGGGGGTCCCTTGGCAAAGTGAATAAGAGATTTTAGGGAATATAGTTGTAAGAGCAATGTAATAAGGGGGAAATGTTGGCATCATTGTTATTACATTGTATAGTTATATTAATGTGGTTATGGAAGTTTATACAACCACTACATATGATAGTTTGTAATCATTCTATATGTATCCTTTCATACAAAACTATGGATCAATCAATTACATTTTCCCTCAAATTTTGTACATTGAAAGGCTTCAATTTTTTTATAAAATTATTCAAAACTCTATACATGATACCATACAACTGGTTGTAGACTATGAGAAGATATATTCTCATATCCATATCTAGTTAAAAATAATAGATATAGTTTCCCTAAATGATATCCTTTGGTCACTATAGGGAAGCAAAGGTATAGTAATAATAATTTATGACCACAAATATTAATGGGTTTGGATTAAATTTAAATCACCTATTATCTTCACCCCTATTGTCCCATGATATGCAATGTCTACCCAATTTGGTTTGAAATTTTTTAAATGAAGAAAAAGATTTGAATGATCCTAAGATTTAATAGACTTTGATGAAGAAAATTATATTGCAATTATAAGGCATTATAACTACAAAACCATCTACTAAGGGTTTAACAAAAATAAAGAGTGAGAGGTAATAGCTCTATGAGAACAAACATCCTACACTCAAAATGATTATAGATAACTTGCAAGACCTACAAAAATAGGTGTGATAAAGTGATCATCTTGTTTACTACCTCATAAAAATTTCAAGAAAGTAATCCATTTTTCTAGTCTTTAAAACCTTTCATGTAAAATTTAACACTTGTTACAAATATTATTTTTTAATTTGAGGTAAAATAAGATGCACATTTTTCTTAACATTTTCTATCAAGTTAAAGTTAAAAAAATCTAATTTAATATGAAATTATGTTACAATGAAAATATAGTGTTTCAAAGAAGAAGATAAAGACACATTTTTAGATTTTTGGACTTGATCAACTCTATAAATGATGATTTCTTCCACTTTAGTTGAGAACACGCATAGTTCCTCCTCCATTAATTTTATATTAGGTAAATCTTCCAATATAAATTTATTTCTGTAGACACTGAAAAATGTCCTAATCAATGTCATACACTCGAATCGGATTTATTAACATCATTTCTTGTTTATCTATCCTCTTTTCGCTTAATTAGTTCAATTATCCTAGCTAATTAATTTATTGCATCATTATTTTCTAATTGGCCTAATTAATTAAATTAGGTCAATTCATCTCTTTTCGCACTAACTCTTCATCTCATTAAATTGAATACATCAAAATATTTAATTTAATCTCCTAAGCCATCTTATTTAATTAAATAACCCTAAGTTATTTAATTAAATATCATTTCACCCCTCCCCTATTTATTAAATCATTTAATTTAATAAATATGTCTTAATTCTTCTAATCCCTAATTGCATAAATTAAACCTTGTTTAATTAGAAATTAAACTAATCTTCCTCTAATCAAAGGGAATATTCCCATGGAATATTCTTTATCCCTCTTAGCACACTTAAAACTTGTTTTAATTTGTAAATTGACCTTTTTCCTCACCCTAAAAGAATATTCTAAGGAATATTCCCTGTCCTCAAATTAACTCACTTAGCTTAAAAAGAAATTTAACCCTTCAACCTCCTAAACAAGTTACCTTTGACTTGTGTGAGTAGGTCAAAAGTGTGTTTGTTTGAGGCAAGTGTGAGCCCTTGATTAACCTTCATCTTGCATTCTCATCCATTGATGATAATCCATGATCCATGCCTCTCATCCCCTTCATCTTGAACCATTGATTAAGCTTTTTGATCTCAACCATCCATTCCTTATTTTCTCTCCTTTAAATAGATCACTATTTGGAGGCAAATGGATCCATCTTCTATTGTAAACTTATGCTATTGAATTTACTCACATCCATACTCTCAATTTGCACACTTTCTAGCTTGTTTTAGTTCATTTTAGTTGCATAATAACTTCAAGCTTTCATTAATGGCTTCCATGCATCCATCCTAACTTGTAAATAAATTAGGGTTTTCATCTTTTAGTTCATTTTTAGCTTAGATTAGCTTAGTAATCGCATAATTAGATCATTTGTAGCATAAAATCATGGTAACATAGCTTGCCTCCTATCCATTTTATGCATAATTTAGGTTTATCATACATCAAACACCATGGTTTCATCAATTCTCTTCCATAGAATCGATTGAGACAAGCTCACTATCACAGGATTGGGAAAGGGTCATCAGTCCACATCAACACGACACCAATTCCAAAACAAGATAAATTTTTGTATAATAGTGAATTTGTACCCCATGTGTAAATCCTATTTTTTCCTTCACCCACATTAGAAAACAAAGTTTGGAGAATTAATTCTACCTAAGCCCACTATTTGAATCACACTTGGCACCTATTTTGAGCATCGGTGGAGGTGTTTCTGTCAAGGATGCCCGCATGGCGCACAAACATCTACATGATGTGCTTATGTCCCTAGAATATTCCTACATTTGGAGCCTCCAAAGGCATTACACTTCCCATTGGGGGTCAATTTGTAACACCCTTTTCAGATGACCAACCCGAATATGGTTGTTTCTATTCATCTCCTCTTCATATTCACCCAGTGAATAGGAATTTCATCTCTTCACCACTTCTGGACCTCATTCACAAGCTTCACAATCCTCTTCCAAGAATTTAGCTCACTCTTGATAGCTCTAAGCATTGTAGCCAAACAATTTACACTTCACAATAGCAACATCAACACTCCACCACTTTAGTAGAGCAAGTGTGGAACAAAAACACCATTGCAGCAGAGTCTTGAGTTCCTCTCATTTTCTTCCCCATGCAGCCTTGAGCGCTCTTGGTGGAGGTGGTAAAATTTCACTCCTCTCCTCTATTACTTGGTTGAGTAGCATAACACTATTTTGTAGTGCTTTAGTGCTCTTTACTTTTCTCTCTATCTATTTGGTTGTCCGTGGAGGTGGGAACACCACAACGGGGTCTGACTGAGGCAGGCCCCTACACAGCCCCAACAATTTCTCTCTCCCTCTTATGTGTAGGTATTGAAGGCACTCACGAGTTGGAAGCTTCATGACTCACATGGTCGTAAGTATTTCCTTTCTTCTCCTTATTGTCTCTATTCCATTTCAATCTTATTGCTTCTTGTTGCTTTCTTGCATTCTAGAGGTTCTTGGTAATTGGAGTGTAAGTCGTCATATAGCCATTTTATAAGACATTCTCACTTTCTAGTCCCTACGAGATGCCAGCACGCCTCTAGGATGCCATTGTTCCACGCTGTCGTGCATTTTCTGTGCTAATGTCCTTTGGCCAAGAGCTTGTTAGTTTGTCCAGAAAATCTTTGTGACCTACTCTTTCAAATTATAAAACTTTCGGGTTGTTCCATTGAGGTAGTATAGGGTAGTTTGCCCCGTGAGGCTCTCCAAACGAAGGGAACTCATGAGTAGTGAATCCCCCTATATTACATTTTGGTGGACTTGATGTGAAGAACATAGTTCTTTGAAAAACTAGGAATTTATTTACCCTTACTTGGCGGGGTCATAACTTTTGACTCAATGCTCAAAATTCAAAACCGTTTGCACCATTGGAAAGGTCTCCTAGAGAACTAGTTCTCACCTTTAATGGATTTTAGGGATCAAATTTTAAGGACCAATGCAAGTTCCAACCTAAAATTCAACTCTGGAGACCTCTAAAAATGTGAATTACTAGAACATAGAAAATATCAAAAAAAAATTGTAATGGATTTAATATCTTCTTTTATTAGTTTTGTATCTAATTTTATTCAAAATGTTAATGATGTTCCATTTAATGCATGTGATGGTGACTTGGATTTACCCATGTCACTTGGTATCTTTGATCCTTCTCGGGGAAGCCCTCTTACTTCAAAGGATATTTTGTTGCAAGAAGATGAAATCATTGATACTTTTCTTAATATTCCTTTATCTACTCTCCATTCCAATGCACTCTCTTCTAGAGACATTGTATTTGTGAATGATGAATCTCATCTTTGTTATTATGCACTCTCTTGATGGTGCATTAGCAAATGATGAACCTCCTTCCACATCTAATTCTCCCTGGATTGATGTTGAGAATCTCCCCTCAAATGACTATTCAAAATTTGATCCTGTTTGGATTGATGCTGAGAATATGAATTCAAGTAATTATTCTACTAGTTCTTATGGTTTTGTAAATGCAGTCCATGTCTCTGCTTCCCCTCAAAGGCCTAAGAGACTAATCATTTACGTAACTCCAGTTAGTCCTACTTCTAGAAAGATTTGTTCTATTAATGGTGTTCTATTTGATGGAAGTTCCCTTGATCTTTCTAAGGCTCCATCTTATAGAGCGGTAGCCATTCTTATGAGAAAAAAATGAATAAACAACAAAACCTTCCTTCAGCTCCTAAACCTACAACTAAAGCACCTAGCGATAATGATCTTGTCGAGCAACCTTGGGTTCCTCCAGATAAGATCTTACTATGGCACTTGCTTCAATCTACTCCAGTTTATCAAGGTATGCTTCAGGAAGCCTTGTAGAAGATCCTCTTGCCTTCTACTAGGCCAATACATGCTAATGCATTGATGGCATATATTCATGAAGATTTGTGGAATATTACGTTCTATCTACAAGAGCTCCCGCCTCTGAAAGTATAGAAGCAAGTGGACCCTTTAATGATCATATTCAACGTTAATAAAATTGGCATTAGATGTACCCTTGATGATGTTGGTTCAACTCTCAATTTATGAAGCATCGATCTATTGCCTAAGATTAATATTGACCCATCTTTTATTAATACTTCTTCTATTATCCTTCGTTGGTTTGATAATGTTGGTCAAAAATCCCTTGGCATGATAGTCTTTCCTTTGAGGCTAGGACTCATTACCATACCTACCCTTGTATATGTTATGGCAGAAAAGTTACCATGTAATCTTCTTCTTGCTAGACTATGGATTCATGCTATGGGTGCAGTCTTGTCTACCTTGCACAAATCTATTAAATTCATTTATAATAATAAAGTAGTCACAGTCAAGGCTGACCCTGATGCTATGCACTTATGTGAAGTGGAAAATGTTGGTCAAGCTTCGGTTGTGCCTACTCTTATTCCTTCAATTTCTTCCACTATGTTGATGTTTACTCCAACAGTACCTACTACAAAGGACACTCTCGATATAAATGTCCCTAAGGAAGATCCTTTTGAAGCAAGGATTCCTAAGTGTGCTCCTTCCACCTCTCCTCAAAGGAACACATGTCTCAGTGATGATTGGGGTTCTCTATACTTTACATAATCCTTCAGTGGGGAGTATAAATTCAACTCGATACACTTAGACCTTTTGATAACATCATCTACACTCGCTATCAAAGATAGTCATTCTTTTGCATTACAAGGAAATGTAGATGCAATTTTCAATATTCTCATTGTTGATCTTCCTTCGGAGGAAGAGGATTATGCTTCTACTAAGGAGGATAGCATCAATAGTCCTATTAATAAGAATGATGGTGATCCCATAGAGCAATGTGATCCCCATTGTTGGGACAATACTCTTTATGAGAATCCTCCTTTTTGAGATTTGCAAACATGTTATGACCCCAACTTTAAGCTTGTTTCTAAATATGGTTATGAGCATAAAGGTTGTGGGAATAACGAACAAGGAATCCAAGTCCCAATAGAATTTAAACCCCATAAGTATAATCTAGGGATTGGTTACTCGAATGAATAACCTAAATGGAGGCCATGGCTGAGTGACAAGAATTCTTCTCAACCTCATTCTACTGAAAAGATTCTTCCCCCATTGTCTTCTATCTTTGTGCCTTCTTCTTCGTCTTGTGAGAATTCAAGCCTTTCTCCACAAGAGAAAGGATTGCTTCCCACTCCTCATCCTCTATCTAAGCAAGAGTGTATTTTGTTGAGGCTTCTCAAAGCCTGTTCAATTACTCTTCCTTCTTGTACACATAACAAAGTTCATAAATGTGATGAAGGAGAACATCCTTTCTATGCATTCCATCGAGTGCTTGGTCATTCCACTAGAAAATATAAAGCCTTGAAGGATAAAGTAGAACAACTTTGTGATTCAGGTGCCATCAAATTCATGTTTGATTGATGCACCTTTCTTTTTTTTACTTGACAAGTGATATTGAGGTTTACATCTATCATGTCCTATACATATTGCATGGTTTTCCTCCCCTATTTGTTGGGGGTAGTGATAACTTATTCCAGAGATGTGTGTCCTCCTTAAGGACCCCTCCCTTCGCTATGTCTTTCAACTAAAGCATCCCTTGAGTGGACCCCATCTTCTTTTGAAGAGTCCCTAGGGGGCCTCTTTGAAAGGTTTTCTCTCAAGTGAATTCTATGGTGTCTACCTTGGGGGCAACCTGACTAGACATATTTCATTTTCTTCACATCTAGCTTGGGGGTAGCTCGACTAGACCTCAATTTTCAAATAGTGTGTCCCTTGAGTGGACCCCTCTCCTTTTGAAGGGTTCCTGAGGGACCGCTTTGAAATTTTTATGGTCTATGTGACTGACTACTTTTGACATGTTCTATCTATGGGTAGATATGTCACTACTTTTCACACGTTCTATCTATGAGTAGACATGTTGTTGCTTTAGACATGTTCTATCTATAGGTAGACATGTCACCAATTTTGACACGTTCTATCTACAGGTAGACGTGTCGCTACTTTTGACACACTCTATTTGTGGGTAGACATGTCACCGCTTTTGACATGCTCTATCTATGGGTAGACATGTCACCACTTTTTGACTCTACATAGTCCACTTTTATGGGTTTCCTACATGTGAGAGATCTTGGGGGATACCTCTCTGTAGGACTGAGAACCTGTAGACCTCCTTATCTTTGTGATACGAGTTTTCCTCCTTGAGTAGGGATTACTTTTATCACTCCTACTTGGTGGTGTAGGTTCTACTCTCGAGTGGGTTTTTCTTTCACCACGTGATTTGTTCATTTCTATCTTTCACTTTTCTCTTGCATATACTGGGTTGAAGATTTGCATCTTCTTCATCCTAAATATATTCCTTTCCTCTCTTCATCTGAATGTTCTTCTATGTAATTTAGGGAGGACGCATAGTACTGAGACAACCTTTAGATCAAGGTCTCTTTACTTTTTCGAATCAAATCCTTTATCATTTTATGCTCTAACATTGCTATCTATTACAGGTTCTTCTTGTCTAATGTATTATTTGCTTCCTTGATGGTTCAGGTATACATTTCTAACCTTAATCTTTCTTGATCTACTTTACCAAGCACTCATCAATATTCATGCTCGCTAAAGTGGGGGAAAAATGTATAAGAGCGAATTTGCACCTCATGTGCAAATCCCCTTTTTTCCTTCATCCACTTTAGAAAACCAAGTTTGAAGGCTTAATTCCACCTAATCCCATTGCTTGCATCACACTTGGCACCTATTTTGAGTGCTGGTGGAGGAATTTCTATCGAGGACACCCACATGGTGCGTAGACGTCTATGTGGTGTGCTTATGTCCCTAACAGATTCCCACGTCTTAAGCCTACATAGGAATTACACTTCCCATTGGGGGTAAATTTCTAGTGCCCTCTTAAGACGACCAACCTAAATATGGTTGTTTCTCTTTGTCTCTTCTTCATATTCACCCCTTGAATAGGAATTTCATCTCTTCACCACTTCTGGACCTCATTCACAAGCTTCACAATCCTCTTCCAAGCAGTGAGCTCAATCTTGACAGCTCTAAGCATTGTATCCAAATAGTTTACACTTCACAACAACAACATCAACACTCCACCACTTCAGTAGAGCAAGTGTGGAACAAAACACCATTGCAGCAGAGGCTTGAGTTCCTCTCATTTTCTCCCCCATGCAGCCTCGAGCGCTCTTGGTGGAGGTGGTAAGTTTTCACTCCTTTCCTCTATTACTTGGTTGAGTAGCATAACACTATTTTGTAGTGCTTTAGTTCTCTTTACTTTTCTCTCTATCTATTTAGCTATCCATGGAGGTGGGAACACCAAAACAGGGTCTAACTAAGGCAGGCCCCTACACAGCCCCAACAATTTCTCTCTCCCTCTTATGTGTAGGTATTGAAGGAACTCACGAGTTGGAAGCTTCATGACTCACATGGTCGTAAGTATTTCCTTTCTTCTCCTTATTGTCTCTATTCCATTTCAATCTTATTTCTTCTTATTGCTTTCTTGTATTCTAGAGGTTCTTGGTAATCAGAGTGTAAGTCATCACTTAGCCATTTTCTAACACATTCTCGCTTTTTGGTCCCTACAAGATGCCAACATGCCTCTAGGATGCCAACACACTGCGTTGTCCTCCATTTTCTATAGTAACATCCTTTGGCTGAGAGCTTGTCAATTTGTCTAGAAAATATTTGTGACTTACTCTTTTGGATTCCAAAACTCTCGTGTTTTTCTGTTGAGGTAGTATAGGGAAATTCACCCCATGAGGATCTCTAAATGAAGGGAACTTGTGAGTATCAAATCCCCCTATATTACAATTTCAAATGGTTTAGAGTAGATGTTTTGATGGCTTTCATATTTTAGTATGTTAGGTTTTGATGGCATGTTTGGTTTTAATCTTGTTTGATTGATCTTGTTGAGATTCAAGTATTGGTGGCTCCGTTATGCTTTGATTCTTCATGGAACAAGCATAGTCCCATATCGGCAATCCTTGCATCAACATTTTGGCACTAAAAGGAGGGAAAACCAATCATTTAGTCATTTTTTATCTTGAAATCCATGTTCATGTTGTTTTGTAGGTTGCAGTGATGCTCAAACCACAAATAGTGACACTATTTCAATAGCATCACCATATAGCGATGCCCAAGAAATTTGATACAACAACACATATTTAATTGGTTGATGTCAATTTAAATATAGCAACACATATTTAAATTTGAACTATCATGGAAAAAAACGACGACACTAATCTTCACTAGATCAATGCTTTTAAATTTCAAACAACGACACATTCGTTTACAGCAACACCCATCAAAACATCGACGCAATCAAGCTCACTAGTGTTGTTGTAGAGAAATTCTCATATCCACTAGAGCAACAACCAAATTTGAAATTGTGTCGACATCGTGTGCAATGACACTCAACTAGGGTAAGAAAATTTATGTCTATTTTTCAACATATGACTTAATTTCTTTTAATTATCTGATCACCGATGGACGTCTGACTATGTTTTCATTGTTAGACTAATAGGGTTTTGTAGGTTTAAAGGCATGGAGTGAAATTGAAGACCTTCTCTTCTATCTAAATATTCTATAATTGTAACTAGTTTTCAATGCTTTGGGGCCATTATAACACAATTTCATGCTTTTTCCTTTCAGTTTTAGGCAATGCACTAGTTTTCCATTAGGTTTAAAATGAACATTCAAATTTGGATAAAATGAACCCTCACATCACATCTTTCAATTGGGATTAAAATTAAATAAGGAAAACTCATCCTTCAATTGGTGCTTAAAATTAACTCATTATTTCTTTGAAGGATAGAATTGACAACTGTTTGTTTTATTTTGTGGCTTTCAAAATTACTAGTGAATGCATATACAATTCTCTCACATGATTTGGTGATCTTGAGCTATAGAAACATTCTCTAACACTTTTTAAATTCACCTCCATCTTTCAATTTGGGTTTATAAATTGAACAACCATTCTAGTGTGAGAAAAAGGCATATCATGTGTTCTCTCTTTGTGCATGCAAACAAAGATGATTGAACTATGGATGTACTTGCTCACTATTGTTCACCTTTAGAGGGCCTGCCTTGGTGGGAAAAATTACTCACCCCAAGGGAATGACCCAAGCAGTAATGAGCATAATCAAAGCTCTTTCAAACTGCTATATAAATTTGTGGTTTCGATGAAAACCATAATCAATGGGAAGCAATGCATGATAGCTCTCCCCCAGTATCTTTATGATGTGTAAATCCCTTGTTCTAAGGGTTGGGAGATCCCTCACAAGGATTTTATCATTGTACCCCCTAAACTAGATGCCCTTATTATGAACCTTTGTGTAGTAGCCAAAAATCCCTAATATTTGCGGATGTTAGGAGGTCGGACCTCTGAAGCCATCCCACATATTTGCAGTTCTTAGTAGAGATGAAAAGTTTTTCATGGAAGATTCATGAGAACTTGAAGCTTGGATGGCCCATAGAAGTGAGTGTCATGGAGGGGATCCAGTGTGGTCAAGCTTCTAATCATCCACTCTGAATAAGCGTGGATAGAGAAATCCAAGTGGGAATACAACAAATATAGCCATTTCTAGCCTAGGGTTGTAATTTTTTTGTGTCAATTATGATGTTTTTGACATAAACATCTAGTTTGGAAACATAATTAAAATATAAGTGTTTGTGGTAAAATCAATTCACCTAAGCAAAGGTAAATTTAAAAATGAACCCCACATGTTTATTTTGATACCGATTGCTCCCATTGAACAATCTGATCTTCTAGGTGCTATAATTCAGCCAAACTTTGAATTCATAAATAGTGAACAAACAGATCTCATTAGTAGTTTGAGAATCTTCACTTTTGAAAACAAGGAAACAAACTCATAGTGGGGAAACACAGTAACCATTTTAGATGAAGAAGAGGAACACACTGATATTGAGGCTAGAAGGCCCCTATTACTATCACCCATGTGGCAATAAATATCTTCCCTTCTTCCATAAACTTAAATTGTTTTCCCATGATCTCATGAAAAAATTAGGATTCCTAAGCCAAGGTCTACATCAAACATCAAACCAGCTTGCTACTTTAACTACTTTGTATGTGAAATGTATCCTTTTCCATGCACTTAGTTGAGATAGTTATCATTTATGAACTAGTTTATCTTGAAGGTCACAAGTCTACCCTAAAGATTTCTAGGATCATTATCATCCTTTATTCTAGCATCAAAACATCAAACTTAAGTCAAAAGTGTTGTCCCAAAATGCTTCCAAAGATCGCTTCCCACATCACCCATCTCTTCATCCCACATTTTCATCATTTCTCCTAAAAGACTTAGAGCATTCCCTTTACCTAGGTTTGAGTCAACTAGAGAGTTCAAACACTACAAAAATCAATATAACTCTCCCATAGATGACACCAAATTTATGGTAAAGACGAGATCACAACACAAGAGAATCATGGAGAAAGAAAAAGTTACATTTACCTCAAGTGATCCAAATCTTTTAGAAATTGATTCTAGAAGTCATGTTACACCGTCACAACAACCATCATCTCCTTCAAGACCATACAAAATTGAAGAAATCAACAAAAACCCATTTGAACTCACTAGGGAAGAACTTTAAGAACATCAATATTTTGAAAGTGTAGCTCATATCTCCCCAACATTTGTAGCACAAATTTTCACATAGGATTTCACAACCTCATCACAAGGGCTAAGTCAAACTAAAATACCTAGTCTTGCAACCAACCTTACTAAGGATTTTGGTCACACCTTACAATTCGAAAGTAATACACTTGCAGGTACTCTTGAAATTAATAATCCACCTCCCACTACCGTTTGGACACCTACCTTTGGTTCTCCTCTCATTCCTGAGGATCCAAAACATCTACACACTGCTCTTAAACTTCACTATTCTACCACCACTTCAAGATTTTGGGGACATCCTTCTTCATCAACACCTATGAGTACCACAAGTATACCTACCATCACTCAAAGTGGTACAGATCAAAAATATCAAAACAACACACTAGGGCATTTCAATACCATATCACATAAACAACCCTCAATGCAACTAGGAACATCCCCATCCAACCCTTCGGTAGGTTCATCCATTCCATCTACCATTACCACATCATCTCCTATCAATCCATCTCAAAGAAATCCCTTGGTTACAAGTTCTATAAATTTTGGGAGTGCCTTGATCACAAATCCTTTTTTTACATCTTTTGCACAAGGAAATCCTCGCAACATAGGACAAGGGAATATTTTCAATCAATGGACTCAAGGTCCTAGTGTGTCATTTCCAATTTAATGGCATCCTCTTTTCCAATAGCTCCCTTTTCTATGTCAAATCAATCAGGACCTCAAACATACATTCCTCCATCTCATTCTACAATATTGCAATGAATGTTAAACCAAGGGAATCCTCCACCTTTCATTAGAAATTCACTATCCACTCAAAACATCAATATCCCTATTCCTTCACAGATGAATCAACAACCACTTGATCCCACCTTGAAATAACATGCCCTAGCTTTAAAACAAGCACAAAAAAATTATCAACAAGCCTTACAACAACAACAACTTTAGCACAACAACAAGCACAACAAGCAACCTTAGCATAACAACAACAACAAGCTCAACAAGCAACCTTAGCACAACAACAAAAACAAGAAGCAAATTTAGCACAACAAGCACAACAAGTAGCCTTAGAAAAACAACAACATCAAGCTCAATAAGTAGCCTTAGCACAACAACAACAAGCATAACAACAAGCCTTAGCACAACAACAACATCAACAATAGCAAGCAGCCATTACCCAACAAGCTTAGCAAGCACCCTTAGCAACACAGCAAGCCACTCAACAACAACAAGCCTTACTAGCTCAACAATACACCCAACAAAAGCAACAAGGTTCCTATAGTAACATCATCAATCCAAATGCATCAGGAACATATTCATCAATTTCATAAAATATTGCACCCTTATACACCCCATATAACTCATCTCTCATCCCATCATATGTTCCTCCACCCAATCCGCAAGAGGATCTCACATCACAATTAAAAGTACTCTCACAAGAAATGCAAGACCTTCGCATGGGAAAGACAAAGAAACCTCATACATAGAACTTGTTTCCTGACCTATTTTATTGAAACATAGCAATGATACCATTCCCTCATGGTTTTGAAATCCCTAAATTTGACAAATACAAAGGGATAGGAAGTCATGTGGACCATATCAAAGAATTCAACATCATGTGTATGGAAGTGTCTTACAATGATTCATGTTTAATGTGCCTCTTTCCTTGAAGTTTAATAGGCACTACTATGGATTGTTTTTCTTATTTTCCTCTTGGTATCAAAATTTTAATGAAACCACTGAAAAATTCATCGATCACTTCTCCTTCAATCTTGACATGGACGTTAGTCTAGAATATTTGTACACTCTTAAACAAAATCCAAGAGAAACCTTCACAAATTCTTACAACAATGGATACAAAGAGCTAGTAAAAGCAAGTGGCCTCTTCCTAGTGAACAACAAGTAGGAATCATCATAGCCAACCTTGATCCAAATCTATCATTCCACTTGAAAATGCAATGCATCACATCTTATGATGTGCTTGTTCCAAGAGCCCTTAACATTGAAGAGCCTTAATTTCACAAGGAAACACTTAAGCATACAAAGACAACCATCCTTCAACTAGTTCGAATGAGAAACCTCATGTATGGGCTAAGAACAAAAATGTAACAAATTATGGTCTAGTAGACTCTAAGGTCATACTAAGTGCTCCTAGACCCAATAACAATCAAGTTGCTAACATCCAAAAAGCTATGGAACAAATGGTACCACCACAGAACAATCAAATCAATAACACTAACATGCAACCAAGGAAAACTAGTAACATGAACTGTTGAGTTAATGGAGTCATAGTGTCCCTGATGAAGTTGCAGTCTTCAATGGAGGACCTTTGCTAGGAAATATATTCAACCACATAGAAAGTGTTGCAACAATGGAATGAAAAATAGATATTCTATTATGATGTGATATGATACAAGAGTACAAGTGCCTTGAATATATAGGCATGAGAGAGACGCAAGATGCAATATGATGTTTCCATGTGTCATGATCTAACAACATGTGACAACATGTGAACCCTACCTAGGAAATGATAAAAGATTAAGATAACTTCTAGAAGGACAACTCATCTTCTAGAAGGAATCTTATCCCTACACACATGGAAGGGGGGAATTACTGCATTATTTATGATTCCCTAATTTATGCAACCTAGGACTTAATTAATTAAATAAAAGATCTAAGTTAGCTTATGTTAATGTAATAATTAATTAATTAATAACACTAACACTCCCCATAAGTGCAACTTAGGGAGGAAATGCAATGATTATGCAAAGATGATGGGTCTTGGCTATGAGGCCATGTTAGGTACCCATTTACATGATGAAGATGAAGCAAATCTCCCACAATCGGAGAAAAGGGGAAAACCCACTGGGAATAAAACCCCTCTCCAAAAAGGAGATGAAAAAAGAAAAAAATGATGGAAGAATGATGATTGGAGGACTCAACATCATCCTCTGAAGGACTACAACCATCACAAATATACAAAAAGAAGAAAAAAATAGGTGACTAGATGTCCCCCCCATAAAGGAGAGTAGTCCCCTCTAGGATGTCTTCAAAACCTGTGATGAAGTGAGAAGCCAAGTCTGCAAGACCTGATGTAAACCCATCTAGATGCCACAAGTCTAAAGAGATTCATGAATCCTCCCCTGCTGAAACAAATCTCAACTGAGAGGTAGATGTGGAAGAAGATGGAGTTGAGAGAAGATCCAACTCAAGCAAACCACCATGACCCTAGCGAGGAGGATTATAACTGCTTCCTACCCTTGAGTCTAGAGAGTTAGGAGCAGGTTGAGAATGCTCCCAAAACTTGGTAAACTTGTACACCCTGGAGTGATGATCTACTTCTCCATAGGAAACAAGTGTGTCAAATTGATTTTGGATGATGGATAGATCTAAAGTGAACTCAATTTTCAAACCCTCCTGAGCAAGTTGATAGATAGAAAGCAAATTGTGGGCCATTTGAGGTATATATGCAACATCATACAACCGTCCCCCCTCCAAATCAACATAAAAAATAGCAGCAACATTAACAATGTATGCATTTGTAGTAAACATCTAGTAAAACTCTAAAGGCCTCATGGAATCCCAAATAATGTGATCCTGAGAATAGGTGACATGTCGTGAATCACCTGAGTCAATGACCCAACCTTCCCTTCTATCAACTAGAGTAGTGATCAAAGCATTTAACTTGCCCTGATTTTCAATTGTGGCAATCCCTGCAATGCCTGAAGATGACACTTCATGAGAAGAAGAGTGAGGTGATTTGACAGAAGGAGGAAGAGTGATGTTATGATCTCTGAGAATATTTCTTAGCTCATGTATCTCCCTCTTAAAATATGTCTCCTCACTATGACCAAGCCCATTACAAAAACTGCACTTGGGCCTCTCCCTCTTAGGCTTTTCTTCCTTATGTTGAGATGAATCAAAAGATCATGTCTTAGCTTTCGCTTTGTTCTTTCCTTTTCCTTTTGATGGTGTTTCAACAAGAGCATAATACTTTGTAGATGAATCAACCTAATTTATTTTTTATTTCTCTCTAGTCAGCCACTCACAAAAAGTCTTAAATGAAGACATTACAAAACTATCTCCAAGACCATCCATTGTAGAATAGAAAGAAGTAGCAAATAAGAGAAAGAACCTCTTAACTTTGACAAGATCGTGAAGATGCATTCCTTGTCAGTTTTGTCTTTTCCAAACCCAGATAGCTATGTTCTCAAGGACTTGAACTTTACCAAATAGTCTTTGATGGAGGGGAACTGGTCAACTGAGAGTGAAACAAGTTCTAACTCTAACTGCAAATCTTGAACATTGCTGACAGAACCAAACAAAGCCTTGAGGTTATCCCAAACCTCCTTAGGAGTTTTACACCCCTCAATATGGAAAAACAAAGAGTTGGAGACATAAAGAGCAATAAGTCCCATAGCCTTTTCACACTTGATTTGATGCTGAAATTTCTCATATTCCCTAGTCAAATGAGGTTGATTCTCATTCAACATTGACCATAGGCCCTTTGACCAAAGGAGAAACTGCATGCTAGCTTTCCATGTATGATAATTGTGGGGTGTGAGAATCTCAAATCTTGTATCTACCATTAGAGAAAGAACAACTATACAAGGAAAAAATATTTGAAAGGAAATGTAGGAATTTGATGATATATCAATGATCAACTAAAATGAATCCCCCTTGATACAAATAACTCCCTCCAAAAAAGTAGGATGCTCAAGTGAAGACAAATGGCACTTAAGGTGAAAAACAACCAAGACATTTCACCTAAAGTTGATTTTGAAAGGAAATGTTGGACTAATGAAAAAATAGACTACAATACCTCTCTAATGTTGTGAGAATGCCAACAATTTGACAAACTGAACAAGAGATATCACCTTCCAAGCCCAAATTAGTGTTTTCACTTCAACTGGATAGTTTTTTATGACATCAAAATCTAGAACAATAGAGTGCACCATTGGAAAGACGACTCCAAGATATTTCCAATGGTATATCATTTTCTAAATTTTGATATCGTATGTAAAAGATACGGCCTCCGGAAGATCATTGTTGCAATGGACCTGTTCAAACTAACTAGGTGCAAAAATCAAGCATCCGAGGGAAAAGAAATTCAACCCCCGGTTTCAGATATGACCGAGGGGGCTGTCGGAAATTTTAAAAAAGAACTCACAGCTGGATGAGTAGTGGTGGAGTGGTTGCAGAGTGGCGGGCAGGCGGCACAGCCGAAATGCAGGCGGCACTACTCATAATGTAGCAGGGCCCTTAGTAACGTATAGGACCGGGACTGGAGACTTTAGCGAGTCTTCAATAGGTAGCCGGTGTGGAGGGATCCACTAAGAAGAGACTCTGGAAATTGACAACAATGGATGGGGCTAGGAACAATGGCCGAAGGGAGTCAACGGAAGCCATCAGAGGTGACGTTGAATGACAACATTTGATGTGATGGGGCCAACCAACTAGTTAGTATGCAAACTTGATTAGATAGATGCCAACATAAATTTTGAATATTGCAATAAATTACAATTCAAAATAAAATGCCGATAGAAATATAATCTGCGGAAAATAAATATTGAAGTCGACCGAAAAACTATAGTCCACCGATAAATTATTAAAACCCTTGAATGCTGACTATATATTAAAATACTAGGTCGCTCGCAGAATGAATTTTTTTCCTAAACTATAGAAAAAATTGCCCAAATTGTTGAATAAAAAATGCTCGATAATTCTAAAAAAAATTTACCATGATGGAGGATTGAGAGGGGGATTTTTTTTCTACAAAAATTATATGGATAGTACAAAATGATGCAAACCCTAGATTGATACCTCAATGGCTCCCGGTTGATATGTGTCTGATTTTGACGATTGAGTAGGCAATCTATGGATTTTGAGGACTTCTAGATGCAATGGAGAGGTTAGAGAGAGCCTGATGTGCACCAAAAATTAGCTTGGTTCCTAGGTAGAACCAACTAGCCTGCAAAAAATCTCGCACACCAACTTCCTTGATCCTGATTTTAGGTTTCACTATAAATGCTCTGATACCATTTTGAGATGATGGAGTCATAGTGTCCCTGATGAAGCTGTAGTCTTCAATGGAGGACCTTTGCCAGAAAAGATATTCAACCACACAAAAGTGTTGCAACAATGGAATGCAAAATAGAGATTCTATTATGATGTGATATGATACAAGAGTACAAGTGCCTTGAATATATAGGCATGAGAGAGATGCAAGATGCAATATGATTTTTCCATGTGTCATAATCTAACAACATGTGACAACATGTGAACCCTACCTAGGAAATGATAAAATATTGAGATAAGTCCTAGAAGGACAACTCATCTTCTAGAAGGAATCTTATCCCTACACACATGGAATAGGGGAATTACCCCATTATTTATGATTTCCTAATTTATGCAACCTAGGACTTAATTAATTAAATAAAAGACCTAAGTTAACTTATGCTAGTGCAATAATTAATTAATTAATTATAGTAACAGGAACAACTATCCAAAACGCAAGTACACAGTTATTGGAACCCATCAAAATGATCATGAAGAAACTGGTAGAGTCAAATTTGATAACACTTCCTAAATTTGAAAAATACCAAGAACCACAAGAGAATCCATCCTAGTATAATGAGTGAGATCTCTTTGACTTTCATAAAATCAAAGGACATAAAATGAAAAACTACATGAAAATTAAGAACATCATCCAAGATATCATAGAGAACGATGCTATATCTGTTGAAGTACTAGCTAGAAACTAGGATCTCAAGATATACAAGAATCCTATGCCTAATCATAACAAAGTTAAAAATAATGGAAAAACTAAGGATTACACCAATGTTCAACATACTTATTCCAATGTAGTTGCTTCCTATGATAGTGTTATCTCTATTGTCACCATCAAAGGAGCTGGTACAAAATGTGGAGTCACCACTTGACGTGGCAAAATAACAATTCAAGGAGATGTCCCATCTCAATCTAGGACGCATCCCACTTTACCCACATCTAATCCTAGCAAGTACAATCTTGTAGATCAACTTAAACAAACCCCTACTCATATATCAATCCTGAAACTCTTGAGGTTATCTCCTACACATAGGGAAATACTAGAAAAGGCCTTGTCAAAGTCATTTATTCCTGAGAAAATTGATACCAATCAATTTCAAGCTATGGTAGGGCATATCACCAACCATCTTCTCACCTTCTTCGAACAAGACTTACCATCACAACCAACTCCTAACTATGCTTTACACCCTGAGGTTTTCATCCATAAAAAAAAGGTCAAAAGAGTCTTGGTAGATGGAGGCAGTGGTCTAAACATTTTCACTCTATAATTGATCAAGCATCTATTCTATTCAGAAGATACCTTTGAGAAGAGAAAGAGTATCACCATTAGAGCATATGACAACCAAGATCAGGTATCACAAGGAATCATAGCACTCCCTATCCAAGTGGGACCTATTTTTGTAGAAACTACATGCCAAGTACTTGATCTTGATCTTCCATATAGCATACTACTTGGCCAACCTTGGATCCATGCCTTGAAAGCTGGAGCCTCAACCTATCATCACTATGTGAATTTTCCCTTTGAGGGTAGAGAAATCACTATCCATGGAGACCCTGAGCCTTTCTACTACTATAAAATCCTTGAAACCAAGTTTTATAAGATCCCACAAATACCCAAAATGATGAACGACCTACACCATCAAGCTCATTTGTTGACCCATTATCTCTAGCCTCTACCTCAACATCCCAAGTACCTAATGTGAAAAGAATACTTGATGTCAAAGTAGTAATCCAAGATGATGGTTGTGGAAGCTAAAAAATATCGAAAGACACCTTTTTCTTAGATGAGTTACCTATTTCTCCTCAAATACACATGAAACAACCATCTAGCACCAAAGAACCATAAATTCTCAAGATGGTAGCCACTACCTTCACCAAATGGGGGAGATTTGAATCAAGAAGACATCCATGAGCAAGATATCTCTAAACTCCTCTATCAAGATGAACGACCTATTCTTATTCTTCCCATGGAAGATGGCAACAAAGGTTTATAGCTAATGCAAAGCATGGGGTATAACAAGAATGAGAAGCTAGGATAGAATGACAATGGTTTGCTAGAACCCATCATTCCTAAGAAATGACTAAATTTTTTTGGCTTAGGTTGTACTACTAGCAAGGTCATACTTATTGGAAAAGGTATTGCTACTAAACAAGTTGAGGCTTCCTCTTGGTCACCTACATCATGTGATACTACCTTAGATGACTTTTCGCTTGATGCAACTAACTTATTTGAGAACAAAACCCTCTTCATGATATCCATAACATCCTTTCTCTCAAATAACCAACCAACTGAAATATGCCTAGTATATCCACAACTCATTGGCATGGACCAACAAGGACCACCGATTCTACATTTATTTGAACATGATGAAGCGATCTCAGAATTCATGGGACTCTGAGACAACTTATGATGGGCAGATCAAAAAGAAAGCTTTGACATAGAGCTTGATACAAGGGCGTACTATGGAGAGACAAATGAATCCTTTAGTCACAAAATAAATGAAATGCAACTAACATGCAGATCCTTGAGTGAAAATCACCTAGTGGCAATTTCTAGTCCCAAAATAGTAAAAACAAAGGACACATCCGATGGTGAAAACATCTCTGAGGCACCCAAGGATGAGGGATTCAATCTCCCCCTTAGTGCAATGCATCTAGAGAAATCAATAGTACTAGCAGAAAAGACTACTCCAGTTAATGTGGGAACAAAAGAATAACTGAAGATCACCTTCTATGTTGAATCCTTGATAGACAAAGAATAGAAGAACCTTGTAGCATTTCTTAAGGAGAGAAGAGCTAACTTTGCATGGTCATACATAGATATGCCAGGCCTTGATCCATAAGTGGTTGTACATCACTTAGCAGTTTATCCCGATGTTAAACCAGTCAAGCAAAAATTAAGGAAGATGCACCCTCAGATAGCACTCTTGGTTAAACTGGAACTAAAAAAGATTCTTGATGTTGGATTGAACTGACCAATAGATTATCCTAATTGGGTTTCAAACCTGGTACTAGTCTCAAAACCCACTTGGGGCATTAGAATATGTACTAATTTGATAGATCTGAACAAGGCATGTCTGAAGGATGATTTCCCTCTTCCCAACATTGATCTTATTATGGATTTAACAACTGGGCATGAAATATTGTCACTTATGGATGGCTTTCGAGGCTACAATCAAATCATAATTGCCAAAGAAGATCAAAATAAAACTACCTTTACTTGTCCATGGGGAACCTACTACTAGAATGTAATGCCATTTGGGTTGAAGAATGCAAGAACTACCTATCAAAGAGCCATGACCCTCATATTTCATGACATGATCCACAAATAGTTGAAGATTATGTGGATAATATTTTGGAAAAATAAAAGAAGTTAGCACATACAAGTCTTGGGACCTATCTTTGATAGACTTGAAGAATACAAGCTCTAACTGAATCCATAAAAGTGTGTGCTTGGAGTCACATCAGGAAAACTTCTTTGCTTCATCATTTCAAAAAGAGGGATATAAATTGATCCAACAAAGGTAAAAGTTATACTAGACATGGAACCACCACATACATTGAAGAAAATGACAGGATTACAAGGAAGGTTGCAGTCCATCAGAAGGTTTATAGCTCAGCTATCAGATAAGACTCATCCCTTTTCGCATCTTCTCCATAAAGGGATAACTTACAAATGGGAAGAAATTTTTTATAAAGCTTTCTAGAAGATCAAGGATTATCTACTAACACCTCTAGTTATCATGTCATCAATACCAAACAAGCCATTGGTCCTATACATCTTAGCAACACCAGCAAAACTAGGAGCTCTTTTAGCACAACATGACAAGAACGGAAAGGAAAGAGCCATATACTACATCAGCAAAACCTTTGTAGGGTATGGGATGAACTATTCAACCATTGAGAAATCATGCCTAGTAGTAGTTTTTACTTCACAAAATTTTGGGCATTACATGTTGTCACATCAAATATTTGTTATCCAAAGCAACCCTCATGGGATGAATGGCTAAATGGGTAATGATCTTGACATATTTTGACATAGAGTATGTGGAGTGCAAAGCAATCAAAGGACAAGTGATAGTGGACCAGCTAGCAGAAGCACCTATCTATGATGAGAAACTTTTGATATTTGTGTTCCCTAACAAATCAATGTTCCTTATTAATCTCACAACTAAATGGAAAATGCACTTTGATGGATTGTTCACCAACATGGTTCAGAAGCTGGCATTCTTTTCATCACCCCTCAACGTGATTGTATCCCAAAGTCTTATAGGCTATCACTCCCATGTACCAATAACATTGTTGAGTATGAAGCCTTGATCACAGATCTCAGGATAGTAGTTCAGTGGCAGATAAAAGAAATGAAAGTCTATGTAGGCTCACAGCTGGTTATCAACCAAGTCAATGACGACTATTGAACCAAAGATGACAAGCTCACTCCTTACAAGAAGATAGTGGAAAATATCAAAGATATTTTATAGACATAAATTTTGATCAGATTCCTCACATGAACAATAGAGCAGCAAATGCCATGGAAATAATTGAATCACTACTAGACATGTCGAACAACATCCTTCAATGTGAATTCTTAGTAGAACAAATTCTCGTACCAACATTTGAAATCCTTGAATCTAAATTCTTGTGTGTCATTGTTGGTCCTGGCTCCCCTTGGTACCGTAATATCTTTATTTACCTTAATAGCGGAACCCTTCCATTAGACATCACCTCGAACCTTAAAAAGACCTTTGTCAAAAAGCCATCCCAATTCATGATCCTAAGTGATACCCTTTATTGTCGAAGCATCAAAGGGACATTACTATGATTTATTAACAAAGAGGAAGCCTTAACTACTTTAACAAAAGTGCGCGATGGAATATTTGGGTCCCATTCTAGTAGTATAACATTAGCTAAGAAACTGTTGAGGACAGGGTACTATTAGCCAAGCATGGAAAAAGAAGCTCATTATTATGTGTGAAAATGCATCCATTGTCAACAACATGGGGATCTGATTCATGCTTAGCTCAAGAATTGCAACCAATGATTACACCATGGTATTTTTCATAGTTGGGACTTGACCTTATAGGAAAAATCACTCCAACCTCATCCAACAACCATAAGTTTATCATAACTGCCACCAAGTACTTTACTAAGAGGGTTGAATCCATCCTTATGACCTACATAACAGGGAAATAGACAGCCAAGTTTATCCCAAATTACCTAATTTTTCATTATGGTGTACAAAAAACCCTCATCTCAAACAATAGAACCCCATTCAAGAATTATGATGTGAAAGAGTTGTGCCAAAGATTCAATATCCAACACCAATTGTCTACACCATACTATCCCCAAGGAAATGGTTAGGCAGAAGCAATGAACAAAACTATCCTAAAAATCCTAAAGAAAACAGTTAATGAAGGTGGTTATGACTAGCATCTACAACTAAATACCACTCTTTGGGCTTATCAAACCAGTATCTACACACCTACAAGAGCAACCCCTTTCTCCCTGGTCTATGGATTGGAAGCCATCTTGATTATTGAGGCTAAGCTCCCATCATTGCGTGTGTCACTAAAGATTTAAATAAATGAGAGTACAAAGTGTCTTGACTGAATGAGAATTCCTGGATGAATGTCGTCTTGATGCCCTTAATCACTTGTGAGTATATCAAAACCAATTGAAAACGAGCTATAATAAGAGAATCAAATGTCAGTCGTTCTAGGTAGGCGATCTTGTCTTAAAGTAAAATTAGAAGAACTTTCTAGATCAAGACTGTTGGTGCGCCAAATCAACCAGTCCAATGAATCCTAAGGAATTAGCCAATTTCTTATACTCAGACTCAATGAGGGATTTTCCCAACTGACAAGATTCAGTCAAATACTGATATCTTCTACAGTTTTGGGTCTACAAGTCCAAGGTGGGCAGCCTATACAACGCCTAAAACTTAATTCACTCATACACAGACATTACTTTTTATAGCAGATAACTCCCAATGAAAATAAACCAAGGAAAGCATTGATAACCTCAAATATGGCTAAATTCTCAGTATATCAACACTTACTTAGTAATTGAGAAGTAGAACACTAAACTTCAACCAAACAATAGGGATATAAAATGATTTTGAATTTAAACTTGTTTCTAAGATGCATAAAGCTAAATGACAAATCAATGCCTAATTTTGGGCCATGGAGTCAAATGCATTAAATGAATTCATCAACAAATAGACTTCAACCAGTGGATTTAAATTGCTAATGTATTACATCAAAAAATCATATCCTATTGTCAATCAAACTCTTCTCATAGATCCAACCTGCACACTTACAATCACAATTATTTGCTCAAAGTATTTTAACCATTTAATTGAAATAGAACCATGAATAGACAAAACAATCTCAAAAAATTGATATGACAAATCCAAAGATACTCTGTATTATTGAATTCACATGACTTAAACTGTACAAGTTTGGAGAAAATTTGATGACATTCATGATTTTCATGAGTTATTTGCACAAACTGGTTGATATTTACTCATGAAATCAGCAATTACAAATTTAAAAACTCATCTAATGACTCAAATTAAGCATTTCGGTATCTACTCAGCCCCATACAAGAATTCAAAAACCCTTACAAATGAGAAAATAAGAGAAGAAATAGAAGAATAGAAGCTTCATAAGCTAATTTGTAGATGTCATCTAGAAGCTTCATCCACCATTAATCAGCAAAATGCAAAGCCTCTCTCATCTCTCTTCCTTGCAATAGATTTTTCCTCCATTTCTGCCTTTCTTCCAAGTTGCTCAGCTACAGAAAATTTGCCCATGTGAGGAAATTTCATTTCATTTCACCTAGCAGTTGAAAAATTATTTTTCCTTGCCCATGAAAACTCTTTTCTATTGTTTACTTGTTGCACATTAAACTTTCAATTTCCAGCCAATAATAATGCTCATATTTTAATAAAGGGGCCCTTTAATAACATATTTTGCACCAGGCACAATATTTCATCCATTCTTCACTAAAGGATATTAAAAGATAAATAAATGGAGGTATTGATTTATTTAATGTTATGAAATAACTTACACAATAGAAGAATATGATATGAAATATGCTGCAAATACTTGATAATAACTGAGAATAACAAGCCACTTCGAGGGGGAAAACCTCCAAATATCTCTAATGAGAACACACTTCAC